>PVJO010015913.1:0-32762 GCA_004026905.1 Hystrix cristata | reverse complement strand
AATGGACACTTGTCATTTTTCACTAAGTAAATTAAATGCAATTCTCCTCCTTCACTGCCAGTTTCAAGGTTGTTGAAGACAGACCTTGTTTTAAATCTGTACCCCTAGCACTGAGAGTTGCTTTCACAGGAGCGTTTGTTGAAGGCATCTGACCTTTGCAAGGGTAGACTTACTTCTAGGCAAGGCAAGTAAGGTGACATGAGGTGCCACCCAGGGTCCTTGCCTTCCTGTGAGCAGTCAAGAGAACTGGTGATTGCTTCCACCCACACACTACTTTCTCACTGTTTGGTGCCCTGGGAGCGAAAACAACAGTCTAGGATTGGAGAGCACACAGATCAGTTCACAGTATTGGTGGGCACATGGTGTACACTTGCTGAATTGACTTATGAATTCTTTTAGCCAAACATTAGGATACTAGTGGGGTGTAGCTACCATCTTGTCCTAACATGCCCGGTCGTTTTAGTTACCTATTGGATGCAAAGTTCAGCTGCACTGGACCCTTTTATTTTGTCTAGAGTTTTCTTTCTGTACAATTTTTTTTCTTTTGTAGTGCTGGGGATTGAACACAGAGTCCTTGGATTGAGCTACATCCTCTGCCTTTTTTTTTTTTGAGACAGTCTTGGCTAAATCACCAAGTTGCCCAGGCTGGGTTTGAATTTACAATGCTTCAGCCCCACCCAGCCTTCCAGTGTGCTGGGATTACAGGCTCTTGATACCATACCTGGCTGGAAAACAATTTGACTGTGAAGCGTTTACTGTGGCTACACAAGTTTTGGTGACCTATCAATCACTGTAACATATTTTTATTATCTAGAATAGTATATGCAGAAGTTTTGATAGAAGTCTAAACGATGCACTCTGATCTTTTCTGATTTTGGCTTCTTCAGTTGTAGAAAAACCAGGGCTGGGGATTTAGCTCAGTGGTTACAGTGCTTGTCTCGCAAACACAAGGCCCTGAGTTCGATTCCCAGCACCAGAAAAAAAGTGTAAAAATTAAGACATTTACATAGTATTCGTCATTTGCATTTCAATTTCTACCAGTTTTTTAAATAAGGATAAGGTATGAACATTTTCTAAATGCTTTAAAATTGTATATGGCATTAGGAAGGAACTATTAAATTTGTTTTCTTAAAAGAAAAAAGGTAACAACAAGCACACTGTCTTCCTGACACGGTGTGGCGGGTCTGTGGTAGTGAATGGTGTACCGACGTGTCTGCCTGTTTTCCTTCCTCCTGCTGCTGGCTTGAAGCTGGAGTGCCTGATCCAGTTGGTGAGAGCCGGCGCCACCTTGAACGTCTCCACCACACGCTACGCCCAGACCCCAGCCCACATTGCAGCGTTCGGAGGACACCCTCAGTGCCTGGTGTGGCTGATCCAAGCTGGGGCCAGCATTAACAAACCGGTAAGCATCATGCAAAGCTTTCCAGTATGGTCACTCCTGTGGGCTGGCTTTAAATTCAGGCCTTCGGAGCTCGACACTTGCCTGGGTGTCTGGAATTTTTCCCTTCAGGTCTTTGCGGGTAAGGGGTTCTTTCTGGAGGCAAGCATTCTGTTTATAGAGTGCTTTTCCTGGATCTGCCACCCAGATCGGTGACCTGCCTGAGGTCACAGCTGCTAATTGAAGACACAGCTGCCTTTGCTCACTGCGCAGATACTGTGAAGTGCATGCGGGCACGCTGCCCAGAGGAAGCTTCAGGGTGAGTTCTAGTGGCTTTGGACTCCCTTTGGGGATGGCGACTGGATGCAGAGATGCCAGGTGTGCACAGTGCAAAGAGCAGATGACCAGAGAGCTTTGTGTTGAGAGTTCAGCGTGCAGATGGCATATGTGTGCCAGGCCTGGTGGTGGTTATTGGCATACTTCCACCTAAGGAAAACCTGCACACGAGTGTCAAAGCCCCAGGGTCTGGCAGAGAAGCTCCTGCAGGTGGGTAGAGTAGGAGCAGCCCCCAGACTCGGCATCACTGGCAGACTCGGGCTGAGCTCTGGTGCCGCTTCACGCCTTTGATTTCCTCTCTCCTGTATTATACCCTTTCTCATAAGTAACGTCCAGGTCCTGATGGTGCAAAGGAATATTATCTTTTCCTTTTCCTATGTGTGCTGGCATTGAGTTCTGTCTTGTACACGCTAGGCAAGCTCTCTACCACTGAGCTACGCACGCAGCCCCTTTAAGTTTTGAGACGGAGTTTCGCCAAGTTCCTGAAGCTGGCTTCAAACGAGATCCTTCTGTCTCAGTCTCTCGGGGTAGCTGGGATTACTTTGTTCTTCCTAAAGTTTGCTCTTCATGTTGTAACCAGGGGTAAAGTAATTGTAGCTCCTTTCCTGAAGATAGCTCAGCTTTGGCCCTAAGTTGACAGTGATCCAGGAAGGAAGGTGTCGTAGCCATGGTTTAAAACAAGCATGAGTGGGAAGGTGGGAAGTGTAGTTAGGGGACCTGTCCTCCTTAGAGACAGTGTAGAGGAGAGGCCAGCTTGAGGCCTGCTTCTGCCTGGCCAGGTTCTAGGTGTGCTGTGCCCTACTAGATGCAAGTGTTTCTCCACTGGCTCATAGCTCTCACTCCTGTGGATGCCTCCCAGGTGCCCTCCCAGCTCCTGTAGAGTAGGCGTGGTGGTTTTGAGTCAGGTTCTGCCCTGACACTCCAACTTCATTTTCTTTGGGTTTTTTGAGATAGAGCTTCGCTGTGTAGCTTAGGCTGGCGTGAACTCACCTTGTAGCCCATGCCAGCCTTGAATTCACAGCAGTCCTCCTGCCTCAGCCTCCCAAGTGCTGGGATTACTGGCTTGCAGCTACCTTGCCAGTTTGAAAGACCCTTTTTCATCTGGTGTCTTAGAGCAGCTCATATTCCCAACAGGTATAGTGCTGGTTTTCCTCGAGGTTTGCATGGACTTTCTTGGCCGTCTGACCTTAGCTGACGGGTGGGAACCTGGAGTGCTGGCTTGCTGCTCCCTCTAGACGTGAAGCTCACTTTGAGGCAGTGGATTTGCAGTGCCCGTGTCGATTGCTTGCTAAGAATTTACAAGTCATCTCTAGTTTCTAGTGTCAAGATTAGAACTTCAGTTTTGTTTTTAGTGAAAAATCAAAGGACCCTGCCTGTCCTGGGCTCTCTGGTCCTCTCCCCATTTTCTCTCCGAGTTTGCCACAGTCCTCAAACTGCACTGCACACCAGTGCCCTTGGAGTGAGCAAGGTCTGGACCAGAGGCTCGCATGCCCCTCTCCACCCTTGGTACTTAGCTCTTGGTGCTTAGCATCCTCTGCTAGCTGCAGGTGGCTTTCGGCAGGGCAGGACAGGGCAGCAGCTCCACCTTTTCTCCATCCTCAGCTCCTCCCGCCGCCCTGTGAAATCCCGCAGTAGACACTGAACTTTTCCTCTTGTTCCAAGGAGTGCTGTTCAGCTGTTTTTCTTTCTTGAGCGTTTTTGCACATCTTCACCTGAATCTCAGTTGTAGTTGTATTTTTGCCTAAGTTTTGTCTGTTGTGAACTGTTTTTCTCCTCCCCTCCTTTGAGAAGACAGTTTACTTTTTAAAATAAATATCTGTGTTCAGGGGCTGGGGATTTAGATGAGGGGTTAGAGTGCTTGCCTAGCAAGCACAAGGCCCCGAGTTCGATCCCTGGCACCAAAAAAAAAAAATCTGTGTTCACTAGTTTCCTGGACAGCCACGCGGCTCGCTGTGTCCTTCTCTTTGTTCGGAAGTGGACTTCTTTTGTGTTCAGAGCTTTCTGGCACATCAGAATGCTCTGTTTGGAGCTGTGTGACCCCTGCTTTAAATCCAGGTCCACACACTTCCTGCCCCACACCACCACGTTGCCCTCTGCCCTACAGGACGCAGTGACTCCAGAGCTCCTTCACGCAGTAGCCCTCACTTTGGCTTCCTCCTCGAGTTACGTGCCTCGGGGCAGATGTGTGAGCATTTGTCGCTTTCCCTGCACTCCTGCCTTGGTTTCTCTCCTGATCCTGCGGTAGGTGTGGGCTCCCACTACAGCTCGAGGGGTGTCGCTGCCATCCCTCAGGGTTCCCTAGACAAAGCCCTCATGTTTCCAGCAGGCGAGACCCTCCTTGATTGCTTGTGTCTTTGGTCACATTGGCTCTGTGCTCTTTCTTACCGGAAGCCTGTGAGCATTATATTTTTGTTTCCACTGATACGATATAAAGGGTTCCTCTCTTTTTGGGTGACGGCATTGTTAGGCCTCCAGAGGTTTCCTTCATTCAGCTCACTCTTGCCTCTGTTGCACCCTCGTGCCTCCTTCGTGTCTTTGCTAATGCAGAGGCTAGTTGCTTCTTCCCTTGGCCCTACATCTGACCTCAAAGCATCATGTCTGAATTACAGCTCCAGTTCAAGTCAGGCTGGAAGTGGCAAGGTAGACACTGACGGCTGTCCTTGGATTAGCACTGTGCAGGTGTGGCATGGGCCTTAAATCACCTGGGATGTGTACTTATGGCTCTTAGTTGCTGGCTTGATGTGATGATTTTTCTTTTTTAAACTTGGCTAGTTATTTTTGCAGCTCATCTGTGCCAGGCTCCAGCATAAGATGATTGTAAATCACTGATGGTGCTTTCCCACTGTTACCTTGGGGCGGGACGGCACTTTGAGTTTGGTTATGACCAGAGCTCAGTGTTTAGGAAACAGACCCCTCCCTGCCTCTGTCTCCTCCACCTGTGGATTCCCTTGTGTTCTGCCTCAGGTGTGGTCACCATGCTGCTTCGTTTCACAGGTGCTTGAGGAGGCCTCTGGCCGCTGCAGGCAGGGGAGAGCTGTTGGGTCTCAGTGTGTGTATTGTCTTTCAGGACTGTGAGGGGGAAACTCCCATTCACAAAGCCGCCCGCTCCGGAAGCCTGGAGTGCATCAGCGCCCTGGTGGCGAACGGGGCTCACACCGAGTAAGTGTCTTCAATTCTTCTCCCAACTAGATGTGTGAGTCCATGTTGTGTTTAGAGCAAGCAGAGTCCCTGAGAAGCTTTGCCTTTCCAATCGCTGCTGTTAGTGAGGACAGCTGTAGATGAATTTGAGCCCTCACAGCAGGGGCTGTGTCCCAGCAGCCTCAGACTGCTGTCACGAGAGAGTCAGAAGGCAAAGACAGTCAGCACATGACATGTGGATCTGACATTTTGGGTTGCCACTCCCTAGTCCTGTCACCATGGCCGGTCTTCACACGTTCCTTTGCCAAGTTTTAATTTGTAAACTAAGGACTTGGATTGGAACAGCCTCGCAGGCCTCTCTGCCTCGAACATTCTCCAGACAATGCGCTTTTCTAAATTTCGATTCCTCATCTTAGCAGATGCAGGAACATTGGGTTTTACAGCCTGTTACAACCTAAGGATTTGTAGCTTCTGTAAACAGGACTGTCAGACGTGAGAGCTGCCATACGATGTGTTATTTCAGAGGCCCTTGTTTTAGCTCCATTTACAACAGCTAGCTTGTTTATGTCTGATAAAACAAACTTAATGTTTAAGTGATCTTTAGAGATGTGATCTTGTATGCAAGTCATTAGCTATGGCATTATACATTTATTCATTAAATTCATTTGTTTTAACTTTCTTAAAGATTATAGAATAAAAATTTTTTTCTACAGTTCATATTAACAAAATGGATGTGGTTTTTCACCCTTAAATGTTGAGTGTAAGCTATAGAGCTATAATAACCAAAATAATATTAGCTTTTTTGTTTTACCTTGTCATGAATAATTCATAAAATTACTTAGAAACCACTTTATTCTAAGTGAAAACATGAAATTTCAGACTTTGGGAGAAGTAAATTCCACAGACCTAACCTAGTTTAACCCTTTGGTTTCCATGCATTGTTGGACTCTGTGTAACAGTCAGTCTTTCTAGATCCTGGACAACAAGCCATGCAGGTCAGTGTGGGGCGCGTCTCCGTGGGAGAGGCCGTCGCTGGCCTTCCCAGGTCTTAGCTTCTGTCTCCCTGAGCATTGTGGAGCTCGGACCCTTTACTTACGGCGCGAGTCGTAGCCTGTGCTAACCGCCACGATGCAGGGACCCTTGTGACTTAACACGCAGTTATGACTTAAGGTAAAGTAAAAAGAATTGGTAATGTGGACCTGTATCTACAGCCTGAAAACACTGAGGTGATTCTCCATGAAGTGCTCTGAAGTTACAAGTGAAGTTTTATTAACTGTGTTTAGATTAAAAACTCAAATCTTTAATTGAAATAACAGAAACTTTGATTATAAAATACAGTCATAACATTAAATTGCTTAATTATCATTAATTGAAATAATGGATAATTAGAAGTTGATCTTTTAACAATTATCTTTCTAAACAATACGCTAATGGTCCTAAACATTTTATTACAAAGATGGTAGTTTTACTCATTTTAATGGATAGCTTAATCCTTGGAGCCAATGTCTATCATGGTGTCCTTTTTTTCGGTAGGTGTCTTTTTCAACATGAGCATCTTTTATTTACGATTCTGTCCTTGGTTACAGGACCCTCAAGTGTCTCTTTTCCACCAGGCGTGGCTGGGCATGGCTCGAGTGCCAGTCTTTCCCATCTCAATATAAGAGCCACCCCCTCAAGACCCTGCATTATGGTGACTTCCCTGGACTGAGCGTTTAGGTTTTTTTAGAAGAAACATTTTGCCTGAGCTGCCTAGCCAAAAGCAGTCCTTAAAATTCTAAGTCTTTGGCCTGGAGAAAAAACTCAAGTAATCATTATTTATTGCTGTTGTGTATGTGGTTATTTAGAACATTTAGATAAAATGTCAGTTTTGCCAGTACGGTAAATTGAAATGTTCCTGGATATGTGTTCTGCACCTTTTCGTAGTTTACCCCACGTAGTCCATCAACATGTAGCAGTGTGTGTCCCCAGATTGCTGGGACTTAGGTCTGTCTTGTTTCCTATAATGCTGCACATATGGTCAAGTATGGTCCTAGCAAATAACACCTTCCCTGTAAGAAGGATCAAAGACAGAGAATTCATTCACTTAAAGTTACTTTATATTTGTTTTGCAGTCCAGAATGGGCTAGATTGTAATTCCTTATTTTACATTCTATAATGTAAATTATCCTTCTCCTGTGAATAGATTAAAAGCTGCCTCATACCATTATTTTTAAATTAATAGTTTTGCTCTTAATTCCTACAAAGCCTTTTATATAACTGGTACATTGACGTGGCCAAAGTCTATATAACAAGGGCAGGTGTGCTAAGTATCTATGGCTAGAATGGTTTGTTACATAACTTACTTGTTAATGTAGGTTGCCACTGTAAGATAACGCATTTCAGCTGCTGTGCATCGTATTAAATTTTCTAGCACCACACGTGAGTATGTTAATGGACTTTTGTTTTCTTCTCTTAATTGAAATCTTGAGTTTTGGTGCCAAGTTATCTTTTCCATGTGAGCTTCTGTTTCTGGCTTGTGTGATGGCTGCTATTAATATTTGCCATCATTTGCACCTAAAATTAAAACCCACAGGATCAGATCTCAGTTCTGACCACACGTTTGTATACATTATAGGATCTAAGGGTGGCGTTTCTACCATCTCGCTAAACAGTAACCCCCTTAATCTGTCTTTGGGAGAGCTTTCATTGTGGCCTGTGTCCACCGCCTGCTTCTCTGTAGGTGTCTGACAAGCAAGGGCAAAAACTCACAGGAGAAGCCGTAACCTCACTTATCCTGTGGGAGATAGGACAGTAAGTGAGGGCCTGAGGTTAAGTCTTATGCAGTTCTGGAGAAGGACTTAAAAATGTGCTGTCTGAAAAAAAAAAAAAAAAATGTGCTGTCTGCTGATAATTAAGACCTTTTTGCTTCTAACACTGAAGAGCTTCGGGTCAGTTTCACTTTTAGTGTTTTGGCTGCTTTGTGTTTTTCCCCAAGAAGTGTGGAGGATGTTTCCATACTGGCTGGCTATTAACATAACTGGTCTTCTGAATAGAAGTGAAGCACCTGACCTGGACACAGAGTTGCCTCGCCCTGGGTGGCTTGGCTGGTCCAGTCCGTTGCATCCCCACTGTGTTGGGGCTGGCGTGCAGTGCTGGTCTCAGCCCTTGTGCAGAAGGGGGTTTCTGTGGAAGCCCTCTATCCTCTGGTACCCAGATGGTGTGGCCTGCGTTTTGCTGACATAGGACCTGGAGCCCAGGAGGGAACACACACATGCTGGGCTGCTGGAGGAGCAGCTGTGGCCTGCGACGGCACAGTTCGGATAGTCTTCCTCACCTCACTAGCAGGGCAGGCATGGCTTTCTGGAGTAACGGAAGTCTAGAATATGATGTTGACACGTTGGTTAATGCTGTAAAATGAGACTGCAGTTTTAGAAAATCTTAATTACAGTAGAGTTGGTTTAGTTTGGTTCCAAATTGGTGGTCCTTTATGACCCCACCTTTATTTTCTTATGGAGCCCTGCCTGGAAGCAAAATTTCCACTGGGACAAGTGCATCAGATTAGCACGCCCAATACCAGTGTCAGAAATGCACTGCAGCTTTGTCCTGGCAAACGTGAGCCCAGATTTACTTCATTAGCCGTTCATTTTTGGAATTTATGGTTTCTGTTCATTTGTTCCTTTCTTTGTCCTTCATAATAATGGCCCTATTGGGAGGTTTATTAGAGTTGCAGCTTTGAGCCATATTTTGATTTTGTAGATGCGCTGAACCCTGTTGTTCTTCACATCCTGCACTGCCCTCCCATCTGACTGTCACTACTCAGCTGGGTCTTCTTCGCCTCCCTCTGCCTGGGACGGATTCTCTAGGGGAGGGATTACTTCCTGAGGTTCTGTCATGGGACTCTGCCACGCAGGGGCAGATGGCAGACCAACCATGCTTCTGAGCTGTTGACAGATGTAGTTCAGAACTTGATTTTTCACAGCAGCTCGAATACCGTATCGATTCAGTACTTCTTTAACCTCTGCTTTTATAGTGCTTTCGGATCAAATCAGCAATCTCTAAACCTGATGATGTCTTTCTCCTTTGCTAAATTACAGTTGGAGCATGTTAGGCATTTCATCAAACTCCTTGAATGATGCTCTTAGATTTTAATGTATGCAAATATAACTGTGGTTCAGTTTGCAATGTCGAACTATCTTTGGTAGTATTGAATCTGAAATGGAAACTTGGCACCAAATTTGTTCAGGCAGAAACTTTCATGCAATCGTTTCTTCCTGCTGTTAAAATGAAGATGTTTATAAAACTTCATTATATTAAGTTTGGATACCAAAGGGTTAAAAATACACATGTATTTCTTTTACTTAAGATACTTTAGATGTTTGCTAATGTTTTGTCTGTACAATGGACATTTAGTAATGTTTTTAATCTTTTTTTTAATGATTCCATTTATTTGCTTATTTCCATCTAGGAATAGTTACTAATGTATTTGCGATACAGCATACCAAATTTTAAAGTAACCAGAATCGTGAGTTGATGGTTTTTAGTCCATACTGTTAAGTTTTCATTGAAATATTGACATATTTGAATTGGCTCCATGCTGAGATGACAAGAGGGAGCTTAGAGGGCAGTGTTGGGCAGCCGTGTGTGGTCAGGACGTTGCGGGCCAGCAGCCTAGCTCAGTGGCTGCCCGCATCTCATGTGTGTATATGTATTTTTAATCCAATGTTGCCTGTGAATGTGATCCCATATGATATATACGTTTCCTGTGTATGAACCATTGCCCGTTTTGACTCACACAGAAGATTCTGAATCTGTAAAAACTACACGTGTCAATGTTTTCCAGCTACGTAATTCGAATTGACTTGATTTTTTCAAGTAACCCTAGAAAGGGGGAGCATTCCATATAGAAACTGCTGAAACTGCCACAGGTGCTTCTCCGAAACCTTACGGTTGTGGCATTGAATGTTCAGTATCGCTTCCTTTCTGCACACAAGGCATACTGTTGAGGTATTTGTTGCGGTGATTGGTTTTAATGCTAATCTAGGAATTCAGATATAGATTCTTTAGATTTGCATGCTTTGCTTACCCTAATTTATGATATCTACCTTTTTATTTGTAAACTAACAATAGCTAAATTGAGCTCAGAATTTTAACAGAAATACTTTTATAGAAAAGTTGTGGTTATCTTTCATTGTCACATGGCATTAGCAAAAACCATCCCAAAGGTGACATGACACCTTGGGTTCTAAACACTATATTTCAGGTGTTTCCTGATCTGTGATTTTTTTTAACTTAAAAAAGAAAAGCTATTCTCACTGAGTGGCTTCGCTGTTCTGGTATTGTGGCACTATAAGTGAAAACGGAAGAGCTGGCTGGCCTCAGAGTGGAGTTTGAGTCTTGGGAGGAGTTCTTAGGTGTGGTCATTTTCATACTCAGAATGTTATTGGAGAAAATAAAAGTGGGTGTCTTTTAATGTAGATGGCAGTTTGGCATGACACAGGATTCACAGTGAAGGTGACGATGTCTCTCTCTGAGTGCTGGTGTTGTAGTGCTGAGGGCTGGTGAAGGTGTCGGAGGACATGGCAGCTGCTTGGGCAGGGCCATGCGGCGCAGTCTTGGGGAACCCAAGGCCACAGTTGCCCTGGTTTCTGTAAGAGATCACAGCAGATCAAGCTGACCAGCATGAAAGCTGATCTGCCAGCTTCCTCTGAAATAAGATCAATATTTAAAACTTAGCAGATCTGGAGTTGGTTTGAGCATCAAGTTGATTGTTGTCTGGTTTTTAGAACTGCTCATTTTCAAGGATTTCCCAAGTGGATGTTGGAACACAGAAGGTGGCCAGGGCTTGAGAGCAGCCTCCCTGGACACTGCCCCTCAGAGCCAGGCTGAGCCACACTGAGATGCAAGGGTCAGGTGTGTGCGCTGTGGAGCTTTGTCTAAACGCAGATCGTATCAGGTTTCGTGTCTGCCAGCTTTCGTGCAAAGTAGTTTTTGAGAACATAGTTGACAGTTTCCTCGAGTAGTTTAGATTTCCCTGGGGAAGAGCATAACTCCTGTAGTCCTATCTGCCTTGTCCTTCCTGATCGTAGGAGTGTCCAGGGATCCACGTGGTCACCTAGAGGCTCCAGAGTGTCTGCTGACCACTGACAAAGGCTGGGTCCATAGCCAGTTCACTCTGACGGCCCCCTGGGGAGCTCTAGCTCTAGGGTCTGCCGTAACTCGCACAGTGCACTACGTCGTGAAGGGTTCATGGACCGGGTACAACTTAGCCAAGGTTACTGTGTCTGCTGTTAAAGCACCAGGTGGATTTGAAAGCTCTGTTAAAGCAGAATTGAAAGTCCTGGCCATTTGTGTTAAAAACTAGCTTTTTAAAGGCTCAGGGTGTGGCTCAGAGCAAGCCCGGCATGCAAGGGGCCCTGGGTTTGATCCCCAGCACTGCAGAAGACAATTTTTACACAAATTTAAAGACTGAGCATTTTGAGAACTGTACAATGTGTGATTATTTAGTTCTCATTTCAGCTTGGAGCCCACTTAACTTTCAGCCTCTGTAGTGCATTTGAAACGAAACTTCAGGAAGTAGCTGGGGCCCTGTCTGTGTTCGCCTGCACCTGGCTGCACTTGCTGTGGGCGCCTGGCTGGGCTGGCCGGGGCTGCTGCCTCATGCTAGATTGTGTCTTTTTTATTTAATGTTTTTGACAACTTCTTTAAAGTTTTATCTTTTTATTTGCATTAATAGCAGATTGAATAATGTGTGAAAGTAATGGGCTTTTTTAGGACATAGTTGAGAGTAGAAGAAGTTGGTATTATCAGTATGCCTGAGCCTTACTCAACAAATCTGGCTGCTGCCTGTTTTTTAGGTTGCTAGCCCATAAGCTAAGAATGGTTTTTATTCTTTTTGACAGTTCAGAGAATAGCATTTTGTAACGTGTAAAATTATACAAAGTTCAGATTTCAGCATTTGTAAAGGTTTATTAGACATTTTTGTGCTTGGCTCTCTGGCTGCTTTCCGTCCACAATGGGAGCTGAGTGTGGCCTGCGGTCCCTGAAGTGCCATCCAGCCCTCTAGAAAAAATGCCTGCCAGCTCAAATGTTCCTGGGGCTGGCGTCCGGCCAAGACCTGTGCCATGCTCAGAGGTGTAGCGAGCACCCTGTGGAGGGTTGGTGCGAGCAGACGGTGCAGGACTAGAGGGGCAGTGCGCAGGGAGATGTGCACAGGCAAGAGGAAGGCTGGCCCAGTGCTGGGTGTGCCGGAGCGTAAGGCACAGGTTACCAGAAGCAGAGAGTGGTTCTACTTTCTGTTCCTGCTCTGCACTGCTGCGTAGATGGTACCACTTAAACATGGAGCAAGATGAGTCTCATCAGTCCCTCCTGAGTCCCTTTGTCCCCTTTGTCTCCAGGCTCTGACATCTGTCCAGGACATTTTCTAGAGGTCTCCAGCTCTCTCTGACATGTGACCGACTAGTGGTGATGGTTGCTGAGGGCACGGTCCACACCCTGGAGTACATGGTGTACCTTGACCACTGTCCTCCCCCTGGGAGCTCTTCCCTTGGTTAAAGTGCATGTGCAGGGTCAAGTCTGACTCTGGTGGTTCTGATCTAAGCAGAGCAACTGCCAGTGTGGGCCACTTCTGGGCAAGCAGGGCAGGCAGGGAAACCTGGCCAGGGTCACGGGGTGGTGCCCTCGTATTGCTGTGCCCATTCTGTGCCTGAGTTTTCCTCCCTGGCTGGCCCTGATGATGATCAGTGCTGCCTAGAAATGCCGTTGCCTTGCTCATCTACACCCCTACGCATTGCAGAGTGCTTGCTCCTGTTGGCTTTCTTGCCAGTGCTTTTATTTGTCCTAGTATCGAATGTTAGCTCATCATTTCTGTATTCTTTGGTTTTAGAACACAAGACCATGCTGTTGAAATGATCATTTTATGAACTTTGCTTGTGTTCTCCTCTTTATCTTTACTAGTCTTGGCAAGTTTTAACATTTTCATATAACACCTTATGTTTCTTGACAGAGTAGATGTTCTGGACAGTCCTTACTCTGGTACTGTCTGAAATGAAGCCCGCAGTTCTGTAATTTCAGTAACAAGTGGGCTTTGGGACGTGTAATTAATGCCAGTTCACTCTGCCCAGAGTTTATGTTTCCTTTTCATTTAATTTATATATCCAAAAAATGCTGGGTGGATATTCGTCAGAATTTCCAGCCTTGGAGTCTTATGGCAAAATTAAAGGTCCATGTTAATTCCTAACCATCCTGGACAGCATACCTTTTATTTTTAAGAAAATCTTGTTGACTTCTGGGATTCTCAAGTCTTGTCTTTTTATAGCTCATTAGATTGGGTTTGGCTCTTTCTTCCAGATGTGCACTGTGTTTCTTTATCTCCTGGTTCTGAAAGGAGGAGACACGTGGAGTGAGAGTCCGAACCCCTTTAGCAGTGTCTTGTTCCTGAGGCTAGTATGATGTGTGTGGCGCTGAGAACAGGAGTACAGGCTATGATTGTCCTCGTGAATAGAACCAGTTTCCTCTTTCAGGTGGTCCTGCGGTGACTCCAAGGTGCACACGCCAGGCTCAGGAATCACTGGCTGTGGCAATGCCACCCAAGGCCTGTGTCACCTGGCGTCTTTGCAGCGTGTATGGCCTAGCGGGCCAGGCCAGGGTGGAAGCTCCGGGCTGCTTGATGCTCCTGCAGCTGACTGCTTGCTTTGCAAAGGTGGATTTCACAGAGCAGTGTCTTGTCTGTCTTCAGGGAAGGTTAGCTCGGAGTTGGTTTTGTTACCTCGGTTTAATTCCGTGTCCTGGTGCCTGCAAGTCCAGCTGGTTCTCTTCTGTTCACATCTCGCACTTGGATTCTGCCAGTACTTCCCGCTTTAATTCTCAGCCTTAGTTGCTGCAGGAGCCAGAGGTTTTTGTTTGCTCTTCAGCGTCATTAGCCAAGTGAAATGTCGATCTATGAAGTGCAGGGATGCTTAGCTGAGGGGGTACATTCATTCCTAGGACATGTGGACAGTCTTTCAAAGGAAATGTCCATTCAGTGCTGTGGAATGCCGACATTAATACTTCTGCAGGTTTTCCAAACCAAGGCCAAAAGCACAGACTAAAACGTACCTTTTCAGATGGTGAATTCGCATTCTGTGATGGTCACTTCCGTCATTGTCAGAGCATCCTTCCAAACTTCCACTCATAGTGCCACATGTCAGCACAAAACCTGGCTTGTTGCTAAGCCGTGGCTTTTGTTCTGGGGAAGCCAGTTGCTATAAATGCCATGGACAATTTCAGTACATGTTTGTTTGTTATGATTTTACTGAAGCTAAAGGATGGGTTATAAAAATTAAGTGCAGATAATAGAATCTAGTTTCAGGTGAAGTCTGAAGTTAGCATAAATTTAGATTCTTCAGACTAACATAAAACATGATTTTGAGAAGTTAAATAGGGAGATGCCTTTTTAAAAAGCTTAGTATATTGATTTTTTAAAAATCACTATCTCCCAAATCTTGCTTAGAAATCAAATGTGTTTAAGAGAAGTTAGTTGAGCTAGGATGATGAACTGCTTCTTTAATGAAGATTTGCTGTAAATTTGTTGACTTTGATGTCACCCTCAGATAGATAGTCAGGTCGGCAGGAGCAGAGACCAGGCTTGAATGCGGATGGGTTGTAATTCAGCGTTTTTGTGTTGTGCAGCCTGAGAAATGCCAGCGGCCTGACGGCAGCAGACATTGCCCAAACCCAGGGCTTCCAGGAGTGCACCCAGTTTCTCTTGAGCCTCCAGAATTGTCACCTGAACCGTTTCTGTCATAATGGCACCTTGAGCGGGGGTCATGAGAACGTGTTTCCCAGTCATGTTAGTGTGGGAACAAATCGAAAGAGATGCCTGGAAGACTCGGAACCCTTGGGTGTGAAGAAAGCTAGAACCGGAGGTGAGATGGTGGGGCGTGGAGAGCTCCTTCCTGCCAGGCGAAGTCCTGTCCTGCTGCTGTGACAGTGGCCCCTGAGGGAGAGGGAGGTGCGTGGTAACCGTTGGGACACAACTATGTCCCTGAAGTTTCTCAGCGTCCAAGTTCAGCTTCTGCCATCAATGAGGAAGACTTTCTTTATATGTTCTGAATATAGCTCTTAAAAGAAATCTGCCACCGTGCCTGGTTTTTTCTTTTCTTTTGGTTTTTTTTCTTTCCTTCTTTCTTTCTTTTTTTCTTTGCATCTTACAAGTGTTCCCAAATTGTTGATGATCTGGCAGAAAGACACTTTTTTCGTATTTGGGAGGTTGACTGTTCTCTGCGGTCACAGTGGGCTGAGGCCCTGATGGGCCCATGTGGCCATGTGAGTTCATTTGTTTACTAGTGCAATACGGAGGAGTTAAGGTAAGTAGATTTGTGTTGGAGGCCTTCCCCAGAGACAGCTGCTGGCCTGACAGAGCCATGACCTTCTGGACTCAGGTGAGAATTGCTGCGGTGGCCACGTTGTGCCCTGCGGGTAGCCTCTACACAGCAAAACAGATTTTTCCTATTGAGTTAATGAGCGTCTACTTCACAGATACTTAAATCCCATCACTGTAAAATCCCAGCGAAGATGTGATTCTTGTAGAAATGAGTGTGTGAACTTATATGTAATTGTTTATCAGAATCTAAGATTTTGTACATCATGGGCCTAATAATGTTTGGAATGATGCCATACAAATCATGAGCACTGGCGAAGGTGCTTGTAAACCTCAAGAGTGGTGGTGGTTGGGCTGGGGATTTAGCTCAGCGGTTAGAGTGCTTGCCTTGCAAGCACAAGGCCCTGAGTTCGAACCTCAGTACCAAAAAAAAAAAAAGAGTGGTGGTGGTTCATGGTGAGGAGTTGCTCAGGGTTGTCATTTATTTGTACCATGTTCCAGTAGATTTTTTTTTTCTTACTGTTTTCAAGACAAGGTCTCACTAGATGGTCCAGGCTGGCCTTGAACTCCTGGTAATCCTCCTGCCTCAGCCTGAGTGCAGGGATTACAGGTGTGCGCCACCACACCCAGCTCCAATAGATTTTTAAAGTATATTTTTATTTATTTATTTTTCTGGTGCTGGGGATCGAACTCAGGGCCTTCTGCTTGCAAGGCAGGCACTCTAACCACTGAGCTAAATCCCCAGCCCCTTTTCAATGTTATTTAACGGTCTCATCACACTCAGAAATACCAGACCGAGGGCACCTTTACCACTAGCCTCCAGAAGTCTTTAATGTCAGTTGATTGGGTGAGTATCTCCAAAAGTAATGTCCAAGGTTCCTGAACTTTCCCAAGCCTTGCGATTTGTTGCGCAGACTTGGCGAGAGCCGTGCTGGTTTTCAGTGGGTCCCCCTTCCTTTCTCGTCGAGGGTTTGTGTTGCCGAACAGCATGTCTCATGCGTCCTTCCTCGTCCTCCCGGACCGGCCTGCGTGGGCTGCTGATTCGGGACAGAACTTTGTGGAGCCGAGTGTTTCTTTTCTCAGCCTTCCAGGTAGCAGTTATGTAGCCCATGAGGGTGGCCAGAGCGCCGGCTGCACACTGAGCGATGCATCATGTCTCACTCACATAGTGTCCGTGATCGCAGCAGCTGGTCTCGCGCTTCCTCGTGGTTCCGTCTCGTATAGTTGCGCCCCTCGGCATCACCCGTGTCAGAGGTGTGCCGTCCCTTCTGCTACTTGTTTTCCTTGTTCTGCAGTCACGTACTGTGTGAAATGAGTATTCGGACTAATTTTTGCTCATTTAGAACAGTTTTTCCCACCACCGATGCATGTTCTAAATGAGTTGTTCTTGGTTAGAATGGGTACTTAATAATTTCTAGTCTTTGACCAGGTTTTAGTTTGCATTTCAAAAATACGTCACTTTACTGTTCTTACTACAATTTCTGGCATTTGCTTTGGTTTACTACTTAAATGTATATGAACTTAAGTTTTGCTCAATCTGAATTACTCATTTTGTTTGATAAATTTTTTATTCACATGCCAGTGAAAATATATAAGGATTTTATTTCCTCATGTGACGTATGTATGTAAAGTTCTTTGAGTAACTTGATGTCTTAGTTACTTCTTTTGTCGCTCAGAACAGTTCCTGACAGCTCTGAGGAGGAGAGGTTTATTTTGGCTCAGTCTCTAGGGTGTCAGTCCACAGTTGGCTAGCTGCAAGGCGGGGGGGCACGCCAGAGGGGGAGCTGCTCGTGAGGACGCTCAGGGCCGGGGACAGAGACAGACCCTTCCAGGCCACGCCCCATCACTGCCTCCTCCACCAGGCCCCACTGCCAGTGTCGCACTCAGCTGGCGGGCTGATGAGCTGCAAGTGTCACACCCCGATGGTCCAGGCACCTCCCAGAGCCCCACTCGTGAGTTCATGAGGCTTGGGGGTGTTAAGATGTAAGTGGTACCGCTTCATGTGTGGGACTATTTTAGAGAATTGAAGTTGCCCTTTTTTTCCTCACTTATTTATAAAAATTTATAGGTACCTGGGATATTTTGGCTGCATGAAGACACAGAGCTTAACCCTATTAAACAGTCCATTCCATCTTCCTGAGTTCAGAAATTACATAAAGTGGTATTTGCTGTGAAATGTGTATTTCTGCAGTCCCATGAGCAGCTGTGTTTTCCCAGTAAGGAGTTTGGCTCATTTGGGACGGTCCAGGTCACCCACATTGAACATTTGCCCGTAGAGCGTGGTGTGTGCACTCAGGGGCTCGCGGCTAGAGCTGCTGTCCAAGAGTCAGGCAGGTTTGGGACTATCCTGGTCTTCAGGAGTAGCTCGGTGCCCTGCTCTCCTGTGTCATCCTGACAGCTGTTCGAAACTCCCAGCAGTCCTGGTTCGCAGTGAGGCCTGTCCCTCCCAGGAACGGGGACGTTACCACCAGACGCTGCTGCTTGGATGGCCCAGTCCCCCCGGGGTTGGGGGGTCGCTCCCCTGGGAGGAGGCGGCTGTGGTGTCGAGGCTCAGTTGACCCCCCAGATCGGTTTGAATCAAGTGGGGACGTTATTGATCTCAGCACCGCGTCAGCGATGGGGCAGCGCTTGATGTGAAAACACCTGCGGGAGGAGCACCTGCTCCGTTGCGGCTCGGTCTGGAGTAGCAGTGAAGAGGCCTCTGCGGGCTTTTTCCCGGGATAAACTTGACGCTGACAGAGTCTCCGTGTTTCTGTTCGGTCACTCCTGTTGAGCGGACTTGGAGACAGGTGTCTCAAGGGAGGGCATCGTGGCCAGCATGCTTGCTAAGTGATACATGTTTGCTAATTGCCTTCACCGTGAAATTCAAAAGGTGAGATGCCTCTTAGGGAGTACGTTTTTAATTCAGTGCCTGCTAATTCAGTTACGCACGTAATGCTGCAGCTTCTGAGGTCCTTAGTGTCCTCAAGTTCGCAGTGAATAGCTGTTCATGTTTGTGTCTAGAGATTTCCAGAGCAGCAGAACACATCTTGTGTGTGTCAGCCATTGTGTGACGCACGCGTGAATCCCACTGACGACCAGTGTGTGACGCCTGGTGTCAGTGATGTGGCTCAACATCTGCCACAGCTGCGAGCTTTGCCTTGGGCAGCTGTGCAAGGACAGGGGCTCCCTGTGTGCTGTGAACATGACCTGGCCCCCAGTCCTCCTCCCCAACCCTGCTGTCCTCTGCTTTACCACCCTACCCCATGGTGGGACCCAACCCCAACTGAGGTCGCCTCAGAGCACAGCAGCCTTCGTTCGTTTTGTCCTTGAGTGCTAGTTGACTAGGACCTTCCTAGGGAAAGAAGTAGGCATCAGTGTGAAGACTGGCTCTGTTAACAGTGGCTGGCAGGATGCCAGCAGCAGGTGAGCTTCAGCGATGGAGGGCCACAGGGTGCGGGGTGTCCTGGCACAGCCAGGACCCTTGCCAGCACCCTGAAAGTACATTGGGAATCTGGCATGATCGGAGCCTTGCTGGGGTTCATCATGGAAGTCCTTGGCTGCTGTAGCCGTAGGGATCGTGACCCATGGGGGACAGGGCTTGAAGCAGCATGGACAGCCTAAGTGGGCTCCACAGAGCGAGGTGCCATGAAGTCCACTCCCATTGTGTCACAGGTGTGCCTGGTGATTCGTCTTGTGTCCTCCTCTGTGTCAGTGTGACAAGCTCTGCAGTGGGTGCCTTGGTGTCTTGCCACATTGCTTCTGCAGTACAACCAGTGCCTCTGACCTTTGCTGCTGGCCAGGGTCTTTGCCATGCTGTCAGGTTCTGGATTATAAAACGGTCCATGTGGCGTCAGACTTGCTCAGAACTGGCCTTTTGGTCCAGCCCTCAAGCTTGGGGGCCAGTACAGAAGCAGGCTGCTGAGCCGTCGTCCCGCCCTGACCCCAACGCTAAGCATGAAGCCTTGGTATTGGGGTGGGAGGTTCTGAGCTCTCGGGGACTCAAGGTGCCCGCAGTCTAGCTTCCCACACCTGCCTGCTGGCCATTAGGCAAGAATGCACTGTATTTTGGGGTTGGTTTTGTTTTTTTTTTTTTTTTTTTTTTTTTTTGGTGCTGGGGATCGAACTCAGGGCCTTCTGCTTGTGAGGCAAGTACTCTAACCACTGAGCTAAATCCCCAGCCCCTAGGACGCATTGTGAAAGCGACCATGTCACATCCATGTTTGGGAATGCTCGGCTGCTTCCTATGACTAGAATTCAGCAGAAAGTGGAGAGGAGAGGGTGCTTCCCTTCCCAAGCTCAGGTAGAGTAAAAGCTGCTAACTTGAAGGTGACACTTGTTTTCCTGGGCCTCTGCACAGACCGCCTTCTCTCAGTTTGCTGTTAGATTTAAACGAGTCCTCCAGCAGTGACAGTGGGCATGGGGAGGAGATGGTGCCACAGTGCCTGGCATCAGGCTGTGAGCAGAGCAGTCCAAACCCAGTGGTCTTAGATTTGGAGAGTCCAGGTTAATTTTATGGCTTTCAACACAGAGCTGAAAAGAATGAATTATTATGACTAAATACCTGCGTCTAGCCCAGTGAACGTCCACTTGTAGATGCGAAGGAGGAGGGCACTTGTGTATGGTCCTGCTTGTCACCCAAGGCCCAGGGTCTGCAGGCTGGGGAGTAGTGCTCCACAGAAGCTATTAAAGTCTACCCAAGGCACAGGGAAAGAGTGAGGTGCTAGGGTTTTGGGGACTTGCTGTCTTCCGCCTCAGAGTTCCTTGCCGAGTGAGGACCCTGCCTTTCAGTCCTGCTGCTGGCCCCCTCTACCCCCTGGTGGCCTGCCAAGTGCAGTTTTGCTGTCAGTCCTGCCCAACGCAGTGGTGATCTATCTATAGTGAACAGCTATTGTGTTGAACCCTACTGAACAGGTTTGTGTTGTGGGACCCTAGTGAACAGGTGTTGCGTCACCCTAGTGAACAGGTGTTGCGTCATTGGACCTTACTAAACAGCTGTGTTTGGTGTTCTTCCTGTGCGTTTCTTGGGCTCTCAAGTGGGCTTCATCCCACCTGGGGTTCTGCCCTAGACTCTGGGCTCAGTGAACATAAAGACAGCACTGCTGCTTTAATAAGCCCGTTTTCTTCATGTCTCAACTGCCAGGTTTTTTAAGGCCTTCAGCAGTGTGAAGTTGTAAAAGTGACCTCTAGTTGCTGTGTGGCAGGAGACCCTGTCTGGGTCCTGTTCAGCAGCAGACATGAAGCTGCGGGAATCCTCCAGGTGCCTGGCAATCCGGCACTGGCGCCCATCGGTTCTTGCACCTGCCCAGTTGTTTGTCTTTAAAGCTGTGCTGTTTATCACTGAGGTTCGCAAGGTAAGTTCTGGATGGTAGTGAAGGCAGGGGCTTGCCACCAACTCCTGGTTTGGGGTAGAGGGTGAGAGAAGCCTGGAACGGAAGAGGTGGTGTGCACTTCCGGTTTCAGAGCGCCTGTGTCGCAGGATGCTAGCGGCCCCAGCTGTGTAAACCACACTCCTGTTTCTCTATCCCGTGTCCTAACCACTGAGAATCAGTTTCTCGTGTTTCCTGTCAGCGTGGGGCCCTGTCCACCAGCGTGTGGACATCTGGGAGAAGAGCAAAGCTGCAAAGCTTCCGTCTGTAATGTTTACTTGGAAGTATTTGGCACCAAAAGTTGTCTGTTTTGTGTATTCTTTGGCCGAGAAATAATACTAGGTATTTATTGAAGAACCATAAATGCAAGCTGCATTTGTGAGGGCGTAATCAACACCCTTGTGACAGGAGACAAAATTAAAGCAGCCCAGACAACTGTGGGGAATTTGGTTCAGTGAATTACAGTATATGCAGCCATGCCGTAAACTAAATGTTCTTCTTGATACAAGGAATGTCCATTGACCAGGCTTTGGCGCAGCTGGAATTCAGTGATAAGAAAGGGGCGCAGATAATTAAAGAGGTTCTCTTAGAAGCACAAGATATGGCAGTGAAGGACCACAATGTGGAGTTCAGATCCAATTTGTATATAGCTGAGTCCACCTCGGGGCGAGGCCAGTGCCTGAAATGCATCCGCTACCACGGCAGAGGTCGCTTCGGGATCATGGAGAAGGTTTATTGCCATTATTTTGTGAAGTTGGTGGAAGGACCCCCACCTCCCCCTGAGCCACGAAAGACCGCTGTAGACCACGCTAAGGAGTATATTCAGCAGCTTCGCAGTCAGACCATCGTTCACACTCTGTGAGGGGGAGTTCAGACTTTACCGTGTATATACTTTGCCATTTATTTTTAAAAATAAATAAAGATTTAAGGCAAATAAAAAAAAATAAAATTAGTTACTGTGGGATTCGTGCCATGTAAGTGAATGAATGAAGGTATAACTGTTTTTCATAAGATTGTTTTCGGTTAAAAGAATTAAGATTAGAAGCCACACATCAGTGGGAGTGGCTGCTTGGAGAGGTGCAAACTCAGGCATCTCCTGTGTGTGTTTCTGGTCTCTGGTCTCTGGTCTCAGTGCGCTCAGGCTCTGTGGACCTTGCAGTTGTGCTCTGGGCTTTCAGCCTTCCTGGGGTTTGGTTTTGTTCTGTTTCTGTTACTGAAATTAGTGAATTTTTTAAAAACTCAGTTTTTTAGTGGTTTTATGTTACCGAATGGTCTTAAATAGTTCTTTGAAAACCATGTGCTAAAGTCTAGCATTGTCTCTAGGTAACATCTTTATATTCAAGTAACAGCCTTAAAAGTAGACGTTTTTATCACCAGGTAAATCTTGGGGGAAAAAAGGCTCTGGAGTTCTACGAAGTTGCATGTTTAAACCTTTTTGAGTGTGGGAGTTTCTCAGAAGCGTATGAAGTTGGTTCCTGGTCTTGGCTATTTGAGTCATTTGTCAGTTTGCTAGCACTTGGTGCTAACCCAGGTGTGTGTCTGAGTCTCCCTCTTGTGTGACAGAGGAACCTGAAAGTCTCTTGTTTCCCCACAGCTCCAAGCTTGGATTGTGCCACGTCACCAGTGAATGGCGAGACAGAAGACGAGGCTGACAAAATGCACGTTGATAGAGAATTTGCTGCTGTAACAGGTGGGAGTGGACAGTTTCCTGTTGGCTGCAACAACAGCCCAGTGCTGGAAGACACCAAGCAACAGGAGAGTGGTTCTGTTGGACCAAAAGAAATAGAAATATATACTGTTTCCGCAATGCAGACCCCTTGTCGTTGCAAGAATCAGTATGCGTATTATTTCTAACATGTGGTTTTCTCAAACTCTATTGCACTATGTTGTCCAGTGTCTTTGAAAAATGTTATCTTACGGTGTGTGCACTTCGGGCAGGTTTATAAAAGGATGCGAGAGAAATGCAATCTTCCTGTCTTGATCAGGCTTTCACTTAATGTGCCTTGCTTACTTCAAATGAGGTTTGCGTTTTAATGTTCTGACATGACCTCTGGGTGACTATACCAAACCTGCTATTGCTTGTATTTTTCAAGGCAGTAAACAGGAAGGAGGACAGGTGGCAGCAAACACTGAGAACTGGTAAATATCACTGTCCTGGTTCTCACCCACTAACATGACAGGGGTCTCGGCCCACGCTCTGGGCTGCTTTGGTGTCTGGCATCTTCTCATGGTGTGCTGAACGCTGGGCATCACTGGCAAGCATTTTACGGGCTGGAGTGTTGGGAATGTTCACAGTTAATCCTCATCTTTGCAGTCTTTTAAAAGCAAAAGCTCAGTTTCTTCTAGCATTTAGAACAGTAGTGGCAAACCTACGGCACCCATGCCGCAGCGGGCTGTTTGTACCATTGAAACCTAAAGGGTTCCCCATCACTGTTCAGAAAGGTCGATCCATTCAGATGATGCTTTTTTCTCCCCTTTTATGTAGGTGAAGCATTTTAGCTTTTTTGTTACTATGTTAATATATTCTGAAATAATTCTCAGTTTTTAAGTTTCATTATTACATATTTATGATAAATTCTTCACTGGGAATAAAAGATCGTGTATTTTCTTGTGCAAACCCACAGGAAGATACTATTTCTGTTCATTTTAGAAAGGAAATCCAAAAGTGAAAGGATTGCTATGGATGGAGTTACCTTTTTGCAAATAATTAAATAAAATTGGTAGATTTTTCATGCGCAGTGCTGATCAGATAGTACATTTTAAATAACAGGATTTTTTGTACTTGGGGATGCTGACCGTGGCGAAGATAACAAAACTCAGAGCCTGCTTTTTGGGAAAATGGCACTGCTTCCTGCCTTTGCATAGGCAGAGGTCCCTGCCCCCACTCTGCTCAGGACTCTGCTTCAGGCCCAGCTCACCCTGGTGTCGGGGCCAGGACACCTGCCTCGCGCTCCATCTCCCATCTCCACTGTTCTCCCACCCCCGCCTGGCTGGGCAGTGAGGAGCGACCTGCACTCCCCAAGGGACACCACAGGGATCATGCTACCCCGTAAACACTTCCACTCTCCTTGGATTTGTTCTCTGTTCTGCTACCATCATTTTCAATGACAGCACATTTTTGAGAAGCAGTTCAAGCCCCAGCTTCTTGTTTTGATGCCTGTGCGGGCCCTGGAGCTCTTCCTCTGGCTGGCTTTGCAGGATGGGAGCTCGCCTCCTGGCTCCTCTGTGGGCTCTACAGGAGGGTGGGATGTGCCCTGGGCTGTGTTGCAGGCAGGTGGCATGGTGGGTAGCGGGGCCCCTGGGAGGGCAAGGATACAGCCTTGCTGGAAGCTCAGCAGAAGATGAGGGGCTGCAGAGGTGGCAAGGACTTTAGATGGCCAGTTCGTTAGATTTTCCAAGACAACATTGAAGTTGAGATCCCCCGACTGTGAGATTAAGAGCCAAAACAGTTTAACTGGGCACTGAAAAAAGTTGTGCGTGCTTTGTTCCATGAAAACTGACGCACACATAACATTAGTAACTGCTAAGGTCGCCATCGTATCAGTACATTTTATTACCTAGGAAAGGTGATTCATTTATTTCTAAAAAGAATAATATAAATTTTCCTCCGTGAATAACTAGTTTCATTTTTTTCTTTGAATTTATATTTAGTCCTCGAAACTTGTTCTCTAATCTTGAGTTTGAACTCAATAAAAAAAAAACTTGTTTACTCGACAAGAAGTTACTATTTGAAGAATCTATAGCATTTCTGAACCATAATTGTTGCTTAAATTACAAAAAACAAAAAAGGCAATGGAATATGTGTAAGGGCTTTGTTCAGTGACTAGCCAGGATCCTTCCTTGGCTGTAAGACCGCCAGGCTGCCCCGGAACTGTCGGGTTCCCAGGCAAGGAGAAGAGCCCTTGGTGGGAGTCACACGTGTGACATGTTAGAGTGGCAGAGGTGTTAGAAGATGTCCTCACTCTAAACGTTACGAGAACTGAGCTCTGCATCTAACATCATGGCTTGCTCTGATAAAAGCCCAGAACATCGGGGTAAAACGTAACGTCACTACGAGAGAGGTCGTTTTAGGTCGCTCTCCTTACTGCTGTGTGAACCCTGTGCAATGAGTAGTTTTGAATTCCAGTGTACAGAAAAGTCAGTCCTGGGGTCTGGCCCGGCACACCCGGGGGCGTCCGCGGACTGAACGTCGCGCTGCTCAAGCACCCCAGCACCTGGGCCTTTTCAGAGAACCCCGACAGCGCAGCTCTGCCTGGGGGGCGTGTTGGCACTGCGCATGCGCAGCTCTGCGTGGCCCTCCCGTCCCCGGTGCCCCTGCTCGCGGGTTATGGAGCAGCGTGTGCGGCGCGCTGGGGGTGGGCAGCTGCTCTCACGGTCGGGGTGCCTCTCTGATTCTGATTCGGGCGGGCTGGGACGCTGGTACAGAGCGGGGCTTCCTTGCTCACTTGGTGCATTTAATTTCTCCCCCTTCAGTGCTAGAGAAGTTTTCAGTTTTAACTCTGTGTGGAAAACTTGAGCTTCCTCAGTTGCGAGCGATCTCTTAACTGGTCTTTGAGAGAAGTCTTAAAATGAGAACAGCTTTTTGGCGCTTTTCCATTCTGTTGGCATTTCCCATGCAGTGTATTTGTCAGCTTGGGTTTTTAGATTTGATTAACCATTGCCACTGAAATGCATGCATTGTCCTGTCAAACCAGGCAGATACTGTTTTATTTGTAAACCTGTACACATTTCTTTTTAACTTTGGAAAAGGGGCTGGTTTGTTTAAAAGGAAAACAACAGAAAAAGGAAAGCCTGTAGCACTGTAGCATCAGCGAAGCGTTTTGTAGTTTCCTCTCTGTTGGTACTGAATGTGGTGACAGGTGTATTTCTTAATGCAGATGTGAAAAACAGTAGCTCCGTGGCGAGCACTCTGACAAATGGCGGTGTCGGCAGTGGACACTTGGACTTCCCCTGCACGAGCCACCTCAGTGGGACGGATAGCAGGAGTGACCCGTGCGTCCCAGGAGCCGACGGGCTCAGCAATGGACTAGTTTCCGAGCGGTCGTTTCCCGGCGGCCAGGGCGCAGTCTGTGCCAGTGGGACCGAGGAGCCTGAAAAGACCACGAGCGCGAACCCCGAGATGTGCGGCTCTCTACACCTGAACGGCAGCCCGAGCAGCTGTGTGGCCAGCAGGCCATCTTGGGTAGAGGACCTGGACCTAGCGGAGAGCTTGCACTATGGACACTACCATGGCTTTGGGGACACGGCCGAGAGCCTCCCGGAGCTGAGCAGCGTGCTGGAGCACTCGAGCTGCGTGCGGGTGGAGCAGCGCTACGCCAGCGCCGTGCTGGGTGCTCTGCATCTGCACCCCGGCTCCTGAGGGCGCCGTGGCCTCGCCAGCTTCTTTCCGTGGCCCTGCGCTTCCCGTGGGTGCTCGGCACGTGTATTGGGGCAGCCGCCCACCCTTTCTAAGACGCACTTTTGGAGTTTCGTTTTTCCGACACCGGTCTCGATGTTTTTTTAGATACGATGACCAGAAATTGTCCTTTGCTTTTGTAAGTTGAATTAAACGAGTTGGGGCTGTGGATGAGGTGCCTGATCATGTCTCCACACGCAGCACCGCTGCCGAGCTCGCTCCCTCTATCCTGTCCAGTTAGCAGCACGTCCCTGTGCGAGGCCTGCCCCACAGACTGTGTAGTGATTTCTAGGAAGAAGCCAACTCTCCGTGTTTTCTGGTGGAAACGTGCCGTGTGACAGAGGTGTTAGTTGTAGCACACAGAGCTTCAGGGTGTCAGCGGCCCTATTTCGTGACGGCTGCCGCTGCCGTGAGCTCATTGGGAACAGGCTCGTCTGGCAAACGTGTTCATACTCCACATTTCCTACCTGGTCTCTAGAATTTTTATCACAGATAATGGTTTCCTTTACACGTAGTGGAAGTTAGTATTTGTAGGAATTGTCAGGTCAAAATATTTAACTGTTTTGACTTACTTTGCCTTTTTTGGGGGGGAGTTCTGCTTTAAAATATATACCACTATATATATATATGCGGTTAACTGAGAATTTTTAATCTCTCTTAATAAAACAGCATTAAGTTCATGGTTTTATAGAAATTAGCTTTTGTTTAGCCACTAGTGGTTACACTGTGCAAATATTGTAATGCGTTTTTACTTTTCTGATTTTTGTAATAACAATTGGTGCCAATAGGGAAAATGTCAAATGAAAAGCTGATGTTCTGAGAGTGTACTCACATTTCGTTTTAAACTGTTCTTTGCAGACTGAATAAAAACCTGCAGTTGTGGACGGAGTGAGCCTTCTCTTCGCAGGGCAGTGGGGTGGCGGTGGGAGGTGCTGGGGTTTTTTAGCTGCTGCCGGTTCCGCTCTGGTCTGACTCCACGCAGCCTGTGAAAAGCTCGCGAGAACGCACTCGGGCTCCAGGTGAGAGTTGGCCTCCATGAGGCTGTGTCTGGGCCACGGGTTGCACGCCAGCTGAAGGTGCTGTCCGTCTGGTTACCTTCCGAACTGCCTTGGCGTCAGCAGGTATTAAAGCAATCATAAGCCTTTTAAGGATATAGTTTCAAAATGGCAATAAACGGGTTGAGGATTTAGCTCAAGTGGTAGAGTGCTTGCCTAGCAAGCCCAAGGGCCCGAGTTCCAGCCCCAGCATTGCCCCCCTGAAAAAAAAACACTGCAACAGAGTCACCCTTCTGGAAGCCTGCATGTTTTTTTGTTTGTTTGTTTGTTTGGTGGTGCCAGGGATCGAACTCAGGCCCTTGTGCTTACAAGGCAAGCACTCTAATCACTGAGCTAAATCCCCAGCCCCCAAATTAGTTTTTTTTTTTTGTTTTTTTTTTTTGGTGGTAGGAATTGAACTCAGGGTCTTCTGTTTGTGAGGCAAGCACTCTAACCACTGAGCTAAATCCCCAGTCCTGCATGTTATTTAAAGCGATCGTTACTTGACAAGTGTTTTCTTGAAACCCAGACCGGCACGACGAGCATCCTGCTCTGGAAGTGTTGCTGAAGTCCTGCTGGGAGCCACAAGCCTGAGTGCGTTGTGTGTCACTCGTGCTCAGCTCAGACTGGGCCCCAGAAACTGGTTCTGCGGGCAGCACCGTATCACTCTGTCCAGGAGATGAAAACTGGCCCTGCTTGGACTGTTCTTGACGTGTCCCAGAACCTTCGTGCTGAGTCGTGCCTGCTGGAAAACGGGAAGTGGGTCTCATAGAATACAGTAAAGCTGGAAACATTTGATGAATCTGGGATTTGTTGAACAACTACGATGGCTCCTAGGGTCTGCAGTGGGGCAGCGTCCCACTGGTGGTGATGAGAGCCGATCACACTGGTGTCCTTGGGGTCGTGAGCAGGGGTGATGCACGATGCCCGCTGTCTCTCCGAGCGGCAGAGGAGAGGGAGAGTGGTGGGGCGGGTGGGCAGTGGGCACTCATGAGTCTTCTGTTCTGTGTGTCGGGAGAGTACAGTGCGGTTCACTGGCACGTGGGCTTTTTGGCCGGAAGACCACAGTTGGAACAAGAAGTCAAGTACATTTAGAGCGGCACTGAAGTTGTGAGGTACCTGGGAATGTGTTTTAAAAGACATTTAAGACTTTTACACTGGAAATTTTAAAACTGCTGAGAGGAGATATAAAAACGTATAGAAGAATCTGGCCTCAGACAGGTCATTGAAAAGGACTAATGTTTTAACGCTGCTCGCAGTTCAACATGAGTGTTTGGCAATTTCTTAAAGCTTACTTGTGATGCTGGGTCAAAGTACACACTACTGAACTGTCTCAGGTGACAGTAAAGTAACTTTGTGCTTGGAGTGTTGTGTCGGCCCGTGCTAATCACGATTTTACAGCAGCCTGCACGGGCTGTTTGGAACGTGTTAAGGTGAGTTGTGTGCAGCCTCCAGATGTTGAAACGTTCCATTATTCAGTGTCTGCTTACACATTAATGCCACTACTGAGTTCGTGAAAGTCACAGTTTGGAGGGTGCTGAGCTCATGCTAGTGGATACGGGTTTTGCAGTCGTCTGACTTGCTGGGAAGCTGCGGGTTTTCTTACTGGCCGCAAACTGTCAGTGTTTGCCTCAGACTGTGGTAGCCTCAGTTGGTTAACTTTTTCTTAATGCTGTCTGCCGAGTGCCCAAGATTTAAATCTTTCAAATAAAAGCGTGCTTCCTGTGGACACTGGAAGTTCTGCTCAGAATGCAGTTGGGTAGGAAGTGCCTTCCTCAGAGTGACCGTGGCCCTGCAGGGACTGCATTTTGTCACAGGGTGAGTACTGGGCTTGGCTCCCCACAAAACTAACCATTGGTGCATCAAGAACCTTCAGGAAAAAAAAGCCTTGGGGACTTAGCTCAGTGGTAGAGGGCTTGCCGGCAAGCACAAGGCCCTGAGTTTGATCTCCAGCACCTAAAAAAAAAGAACCTTCAGTCGAATTGGGATTTTGTCGTTTTTTTAATGTGCACAGTGAGAAAAGAATAACCAGGAACAGCTGCGAAGTTGTGACTCTTGCTCAGGTACCACCAGTTTTTCCTGCCATTTCCCCTGAACCATCTGTGCAGTGTCACCCTGGTGAAAAGGGAGCGACATCTTGGTAATTCTGTTTGGAGTTCGTGGACCTCTGGAACAGTCCAAGGGGTGCAGGGTTCCTCAGAGTGCAGTTTGAGAACTGCTGGGATAACTGGCCTGAGTGGTGGGAGCAGTGAGCGCCCCACAAGAAGTTCTGGGAAAGTTCGTCAGATTACTCCTGAGCACCCCTGTCCCCGTACCCTAGGCTTTTGGGTTTTGTTTTAAAATAACAACTGAATAGAAGAAGGTAATTGGAGACTGAAAACAGGAAAGTTTCTGAAGATTTGCCCTGAGAAGAGACCAAGTGTGAGGGGCTATGGTGGGGGAGCTACCCCTGAGGTTTAGGTCAGGCAAGTGCCAGGGTGAGAACGGTTGGAAAGGTGGCGGGACCTCGTGAGAATACCTTGGGAGCACTGAGACCACGACTCATCCTCACAGCTAGGCCCAAGGGGAGGGGTCTGGGCACAGCCACCATGGGGACAGAGCTGCCTGGAAGCAGCCCGAGACCCCCATGGACCACTGCGCCCCCTGCAGGGGAGCTGAGGGTGCTGCCAGTGGGCAGAGCTGCAGTGGGAAGAACGAGAAGACCCTCCTGATGTTGCTCACTGCACTGGGTGCTGCAGGCGGCTCCTGTAGAGAAGCATCCAGAGGGCCACCCTCATCTCAGAGCTGGGTGTGGGGTCCTGGCTTTTAGTTCAAACAACGTAGAAGGTATGTGAGCCTCTGGGGCCCCATCGATGTACTCCACAGAGGGAGTGGGACCCAGCTGTGTGCACCACCTGAAACAGGCTTTATCCCTGCTGTGCCAGGCAGTTCCCAAGTTAGGAGTCTGGGGCTGGGATGGGGATGTTAAGAGGTCAGTGTGAGACCAAGAACAGCGCTGCTGAGGCCAGGAGGAGCCAGGCAGGGCTTGGAGGGACAGACGGGGTCTCCTGGGCCAGTCACAGAGAAGCACTGTGATTTAAATGGGGTGGCGCAATATGAAGACTCGATGGACTGAGGGAGTAAGAGCTGTGAAGGGACGCAGAGAGAACATGGGGCGGGCCACTCTGGAAAAGGGCCCCCTGCCTGGATGCCAAAGGCCCAGGTGCCTCAGGGCGAGGCTGGCACCCTCCAGGATAGAGGCAGGCTCTGAGTGTCCTCGCCGGACAGGGACAGCTTCGGCCTTGCTGTTGCGCCTCCTGCAGCCGCGCACTCTCGCTGTGAATTTAATGACACCGTTCTCAGAGCTGCGGTAGACGGGGCTCAGCACCAGCCAGTCGGTCCTGTTCCTTTCTGCTAAGAGAGCTTTCGTTCCCAGCGCCTGCTGCTCGGCCTTTCTGTCAGCAGACATAATTCAAGATAATTGAAGCCAATTTTGCAAGCAAACAGGAAACACCATATCACATAGAACATTACATCTCTGGTACGAGACCGAGACAGATTTCATTATTTCAGTGGTTCTGAGGTTCCAGACAAGATAGGGGGATGCAAAAAAGGCGATTCCAGGCCTGGGCTGGGAGACGGGGTTGGATTAGAGCTACAGGGTTACCCCAGGCCTGGCCGGTGGGCAGCGGGGTGACTCCCTGACCTCACAGAGAGGGGGCTGGTGTGCGCCTGCCCTGGGAGGGGAGCGCTGCCCTCGAGCAGGGTCCTCTGGGCGCCCGCTGGGCCACCAACACCGGGAAATGGGCCAGACCATGGATGGTGAGGGCCCTGTAGTCACCTCCCTTCTGCTGCTGAAGTCACCAGCATGGACACTGAGGCATGAGGAGAGCCGGTCACACCCGCGCTCAGTCCTGTCCGTCCAGAGTCACCACGTGCCCGAGCCTCAGGGACCATCCACTGGGACAGGCCACACATCCCACGTGGGATTATGCTTTCATGGCAGAGCTTGGAATTGAGGCACAGATCAGTCCAGGTGACATTAGCCTCAAGTACGACAGGCCCCTGGGATGCCGGCATGTCCCTCCAGGGCCCCCTTTGGCATCACTGCCCTGACCGCATTGCCCATCGTCCTGGCCTGATGGCCTCCAGTGTCCCGCCAGGGTCCCCGGCGCGGATCCTTCCTGGAAGGAGACGGAGAAGACGGTGGGAGAGTGGAGTGGCGAAGGAGCAGCTGGCGGGGCGAGAGAGCGGGCAGGCAGTGCAGCCAGCCGAATTCTGTGTTCTTCCTCAAGACCCAGAGGGATGTCCACAGTCAGAAATCAAGAGGAGAGAAACGCGAGCCAAGCCCTTTAAAAATTATTTTAAATCTTGAGACAGGGTCCCGCTACAGTGCTAAGTTGCCCAGGCTGGGCTGGAACTTGACAATCATCCTGTCTCAGCCTCCTAGAGTGCTAAGATTCCAGGTATGCACCACCACGCCCGGCTGAAGCCCATTTTCGTGGAGGTGAAGCGTAGGGGTGAAGGCAAGACTCTGGGGAGGACTGGGGCTTGAGCTCTGCAGGGCTCCTTCTCAGCTCTCAGGGGTGGAGGTCTGGCCGAGCTGGGTGTCCGGCAGTCCGGACTGCCAGGCCTTGCAGGGTGGAGACCATGCTCCTGGACGGTGGGGTAGGCAAGCGGCGCTGCCTCTGCCTCCTGGAGCACGTGAGTCCTGCGTCCGGATGCCCCTTCAGGATGGTTCGCCAGGAAGCCTTCCCGGGCGCCCACACGGCGAGCCCACCCAGCGACTGCTGCAGTGCTGCATGTTAGACATGCATGGGGGCTGCCCGTCTCGGGGACGGTGGGGCCCCGCGAGGGCGAGGGGTGGGGGAGCGCCCACGTGTCTGCAGGAGCCCAGCCACGTCTGGGACACATGGGCAACACCCTGTGGAGCAGGTGGAGAGCTGCGCCTCTGTGTGCAACCCTGCTCGCCCTGGGCTGTGCAGCCAAAGCGAAATCTCACCCTCTCTGTGCCTTCATCTCTGCATCTCAGCAGTGAGCACAAGCGCGCCTGAGCCCCACGCACGGGACCACTGTGAGGGCCACGTGAGCTGGTCCTGTCCGAGAGCAGGAGCAGGCCAGGCCAGCTTCTCCCCTGCTGGCTTCTGTGGGGTTTACCTTTCACAGCCAGCATGCACCCCTGAGTTCCTCCTGGAGTTAAAATCTTGGGAACATACAGAGTACGCAATAAGGCTGAGGCAGGAGGATGGAAGGTTCAACCCCAGACTGGGCAACTCAGTGACTCAGTGAGACTTTCTCAAAGTGAAAGTGGCCTGGGAGGCAGCGCAGCGCCGAGGCCCGGTCAGTCCCCGGAACTGCCGAAGAAAGAAGGAACCAATGAGGGAGGGAAGAAAGAAAATGGAGATGAGACCTCCCCCACAGCTCCTGCGTCTGTAGAGAATCAGGGTGCAAGTGGGCACGTGGCTGGGGCCGCTGTGACCAGGTCATGTCCCGGCACCAGGCGACCCCAGGAGGTCGGGGACTCAAGGGGCTCGGCCCTCGAGACCACGACACCGGAAGGTGGGCTTGGCAGGCTGTGTCTGAGCTGTCTCCATGCTAAACAGCACATGGGGTGGCTCGGAACGGCAGCCCAGGAGGTGGCCACGTTTCTACCCAACCGAGGCTCGGGACCGCCCGTGACACGGCCTGGTGAAAAGATGAACAGAGGAAGTCCATCACCTGTCCCTTCTGCAGGGAACTCCACGCTACCACAGCTGTAAGGACAGTGTGAGCCACGGGTAATAGCAGAGAACCCAGGCCAGCTGCGGGGCGTGGTGGC
>PVJO010015912.1:0-43620 GCA_004026905.1 Hystrix cristata | reverse complement strand
ACCATAGGGATGTATGCATGACCATGTTCATAGCAACACAATTTGTAATAGCTAAGTCTTGGAAACAACCTAAATGCCCAACAACCAATGAACGGCTAAAGAAAATGTGGTTTTTCTACACAATGGAGTACTACACAGCCATAAAAAGGACAAACTAGAGTCATTCATGTATAAATGGACGTTCCTTGAGAACATACTTTTAAGTGAAATAAATCAGACACTCATGAGTACACATCGAATTTTCTCTCTGATATGAGAAATCATAACTGTAAATAAGGACAAAGAGGTAAAATAGATATTATATAAAAGGAAGATAATATACAAAGGAGAGGAGTACTAGAAAGAAAGAAGGGAGAAAGCAGAAAGGCAACAAAGGAAAGAAAAGGGAAAGGGAAAATATGGAAAATTAAGAATAAACCTGCTCTAATTAGGGAGGGAGAGAACAGAGGGGAGGGGCGAGGAAGAGGGGGGAGAACCAAGATGCATCATGTACAGGTACAAAATAAATATGATGAATGTAACCATTATATGTAAAATGTACCGATACATGTTCTTGGTTTAAAATAAAATAAAAAATAAAAAAGAAGGAAAAAAATAAATAAAAGGTATTTATTTGCAAATTCGGATTGGAAGTGTGGTGGTGAAGCTAAATGTGTCAACTCGATGGGCTTGGGAGCTGTGAAGGGATTAGTAAAGCATTCTTCTGGGCAGGTTAGAGTACTCCAGGGAGGCATGAAATGGATGCTGTGTTTAGGCCCCATCCTTTCCTCTCTAGCACTACTCCCCTTCTCTGCTTCATGAATGTCATAAACTGAGCATCTTTGCTCTGTTGTGCCTTTTTTCCTTGCATTTTCTGCCTTGGAGACAGCTGACTATAGACTGAATCCTCTCAAAACATGAGCAAAATTAAACCTTTCCTTTAAGTCATGGCTGTCAGGAATCATGTCCCAGCATTGGGAAAGGGCCTATTACAGGAACAAAAAGAAAAGTCTTTGTAGATGTCACGATCTTATGCTGACAGAATCCCAAGGAACAGACATGCACAGACATGCACACACTAATCTAGCTGAATTCCTAAAGTAGTTCAGAAGATTGTAGAATATAAGACAGTGTACTAATTGTATTTGTTCACAAGCAATAAAAACTTCAAAAACACAGTTAAATCGATTTCATTTACCTTGACATCAAAATTATTTCATACATATTTATAAAAGGAAGTGCAAATGTTCTACACTGAAAACTAAACTACAAAGTGTTTTTTGAATAAAAAATTAAAGAGCTAAGTAAGTAAAGAGAGATCTCATGTCCCCAAATTGGAAGATTGTATTTTTATAACAGCAAATACTTCACAAATTGATCTACGGACTCAGTGCAATCCCTATCAAAATCCCAGATGGCTTGCTGGGGGAAATTAAGTTGATATTAAACTCAAATAGAAATTCAGAAGACTCAGAATAGTGAAAACAATCTTCCAAAAGAAAAGTTTGAGGATTCAAATTTCCTCATTTCACGACTCACCATAAACCCACAATAATTAAGGCAGTGTGAGATTATAGACTTCTAGATCAATGGAATATATTTGATGGTCAAGAAAATATATTTCAGTCAAATGATTTTTGACTAAAGTATCAAGACAACTGGAGAGAAATAGCCTTTCCAAGAAATGGCGCAGAAATTGCTATATGTCAACATGTGAAATGATCAAGTTGCATTGCCTGCACATATTCTTTCTTTCTATTTTTCTCTCTCATTTCATACAGAACGAAAAAACTCAAAATGAACCAAATATACAAATATAAGCTATAATTTATAGGAAAACATGTGTATTCTTGTAAAACGGTAATAAATTTTCATGACACTGGGTTAGGCTAAGTTTCTTTCTTTAATTACCTTCAATTTAAAAAATAAATGTGAATAACCAATTACATCAATAGTTATTCTGTCTTTGGTATCTTTCCGTGCAATCAAGTGTCTTTTGTCTTTCATATTTAAGAATCACTTGACAAGAGTTGGGGATTTAGCCCAAGTGGCAGAGCACGCGCCTGGCAAGTGCAAGGCCCTGAGTTCAATTCCCAGCCCCGCTCTCCCCCCCAAAACAATCAGTTTACCATTTTCCACTTTCTTTCACAATGTAAGCATATCTGGAAACTTCCCTTTTTTTCTCTAATATAAAGTAATTACACGTGCAAATTATTTTGTCATTACCAGTTTAGAAAAATTTTGCTCTCAAATTGTATTTATTTCTCTTTTCGATGAGATGAGAAACAAAGTTACAGCAACAAGAAATCAGTATGGTTCTTCAGTTCTGACCTTACACAACCATACATTTGAAAATGTGACTTACTTCGATTTTTCTGTACTCCAGTGAAGAGGAGGTGTAGAAAAAAATACCCATTAGGCATAATTTCTTTGGGAATCTGTAAATGTGTCTGTCATATTGATGGTTTCTTGGTGCACATAAAGACACTTGATATAAAAACATTTGCTTAATAAAGGTTTCTATGATCTAATCCATACTATACTTCCAGGATAACACTGACCTTTTTATGAGTGTGAAATAACTTCAATTAAAATAGACAAGAAATAGAAAACAAACACTCTGAAACACAGCTTAAATCAATATTCATTGATTTCTCGAACACGATATTCAGAGAGCGATAAATAAAGGCAGATCTTGAAAGAAGTGGCCACAGACACTCATCAGAAATAATACATTTACAAGGTAATTCAGCCTTACATTTTTCAGGAAGATTTGCATAATTAGGCGGTGGCAACTTCATTAATTCAGTATTTGAGCACAAAAGACAATAATCTTCCATCACCACTGAAATCATTAAAAGCTATAAACTAGTGCATTACACTGTAGTTTTAGATAATGTTCAATCAAAATATTTATTCATGAGAAAGAATACTTTAACAATAGACCCGCAAAGCATGTCATTTGTCTTTTTGGTTTTTGTCACGACAGCACTTTGCTGTTATTCTCAGGCTATTATGATGGGGCATGCGACATGTGAAGTAATTGTCTTCATCGGGTAAATATCTTCCCAATAGTTTGATTCATGATCAGAAAGGCACGTCTACTTTTCTAGTGTGAGCAGAATCATTTCACTTGGTTGGACTGAGTTAGTACAAACAATAGACATCTATAGAAGACTTACTATGTATCAGCCAGTAGAGAGACTTTTTATCTGTTGCTGTATTTAATCTCCAACATCATTAAGCACACATTGCTAGTCCAGTTTTACAGAAAGGGGAACTGAGGCTTACAGGAATAAAATAAACTGTCCATTGACGCACAGCTAGCAAAATAGCAAGGTTAGCTTTAAATGATTTTAATTTCAATTTTTTTTTTTTCTGTCCATAGTATTTTTCTACAATAGTAACTTCTCAACATTTGCATTCAGATCAAGGGACACTGAGTAAGTGAGTAGAGAAGTTACAACTCCAGTTTAATTCCACTAAACTTAATGGAGAGTATCCTTACCCAGGATTAAAAGGGTATTACTAATTCTACTTTTATACTGCTACTCTTTGGCACTATAATTCATTGAAATAGTCTATGCCATGCTGCTCATGGTAGTAAGAAAAATGATAGAAATTACTGTAGAATTATAATAATTCTCTCTATTCAAATATCTAAATTCGAGGATTCTCAAAATTAACCTTTCTGCATCTACATATATTCTCTCTCTCTCTCTCCAAAACATACACTGGTTACCAGGTAGAGGAAAACTCTGAGTGTAACAGTGATTAAAGGGACAGTTCCTGTGGGATGAATTCTCTGGAAAAATACTGATGCTTGCCAAAGCAAGCAAGCAGCTTGGCAGTAGGAATTTACTCCCCTTCTTAGCTACTGAGGCTTGTTTTAGACCTGTTAGTTAAATCCATTATAATAAACTGTAGAGTTCTTTATGCTCTCCCACTGCTACTTAGTTTTAGGCTCCATCGCTAGCCTTTGCTGCTCTGATTCATTCACTCAGCACTCTGAACCGATCGATATGTAGTAAGTGCCTCCTCTGTGCCCCATCTAGCCTGGGTGTCGGTGATGCAAAGCCGAGGAAGAGAGAGAATCCCTGTTTTCATGGAGCTTGAGTTTAGTAAGAGAATAAGGTGAATCACGTAGTTAAGTAGAGTATATTTAAAACAAGACTAATGCTAAGAAGCATAGCGGAGCTGTTCTAGGAAAGCATAAATAGAGAAACCTTGGTTTAGTCTCACAAAAAGCTTCCTTGAGCAAGAAAATGCCTGAACCAAGCTCACAATTCAGTAAAGACTGGGCGTGAAGAATAGGCAAATGAGAAATTTTCTGAGCAGACAAAGAACTAGTACAGCAGCCTGGTGGTGAGAGGAAAGAAGAAAGAACGCTGAAAATTAGGAGGATCAGTACTGGAGGAGCTAGAAAGGCAAGCTGGGGTCAAACCAGAGAAATTAGTCTAGTTATGAAGTATTTTCATCTTTATCTCAAGAGCAATTTGAAGTCACATCAAAATTTTACAATACATAAATGTGATTGGCAGAGGAGGAGGATAGGTTTGTATTTCAAAATCTCCAATTCCTGTATAATGAAGATACAGCTGGAGTGAACACAACTCACCCGATTAGGAAGCTAATTAATTCATTAGGGAGAGCTGATTTCATACCAAATCAAGGTCTTGGTAGGCATTCTGTGATGTTTTGTATGTATCCAATATTACCAAACATTATTATCTGAACAACGAATAACACAGAATAGATAATAGGTAAATAAAGCCTGTTACTCTAAAGATGAGAAAATTTAAGGCTAGAAAGGCAAAACATCTGCTTCAAATATTCGCCACAAATCAAAAGCAAATCCCAGGAGTACTGGCTCTAGATCACTGACCTGTCTTCTCATCTCTAACGATTCAGGATGAATGTTTTAATGTTTTATTGGAGGAGAAACAAAACCTGAAAAGCTGATCTCGAAGTACACTAATAATGTCTTTTCTAAAGGCCTTATGTTATGTCCATTGGAAATGGAAAGTATTGGTGAATAAAAATCAGTACAAGAGCCTGAATAGGTGAAAGAAAAGGAAACAAACATAAAACTTGGATAAATGCTGCCCTTCTCAGTTAGAGCCCTAAGAGGGAACTTATCCTAGTCATACAAGGAAACTGAGGAGGCATTTAATGAAGAAATTCTTACTCATGTATGGGCAGGACACAGCAGCAGCACATCCTTGGGCTAGCAACAATTGGTAGCCATCCACATCCCCTGAACTAAGGGGTTAGAACAGAAAGGATTCCTAAAGAGAATTTTGAAACAGCCATTAGGTAGCTATGGTATAGGGAGAGGTCAAATAATAAATACTAGCTGGGGATTTAGCGCAGTGGTGAGAGTGCTTGCCTCACAAGCACGAGGCCCTGACTGAGTTTGATCCCCAGTATCCCGCCTCCAAAAAAAGTAGTAATAATAAATAGCAGTGCCCATTCACCCGCAAGTGTCTCCACTGGCTAAACATAAGTGGGCTTTATACAACAAGAAGTCCTTTGGTGCAGCTCAAGAAATTTTCCTGGTGCTCAGACAATGGTGAAGAAGAGGGATGAATGGGCCTGGGCAGGAGGGTGGTGCTATGAGAGAAAGCAAAAAACATAATTTTTCTTAAAAGCTAACACACTAGAACAAGTAAATCAGAAGAGATCGAGGCTGTATTTACATAATCAAAGCATGTCTATTTTTTTACATTTAACCTATTTATCAATGGCTATGAATTTTTTTAATCCAGATATGGAAAAATATGTATAACACGACTTTGATGAAGATAGGAAATGGCTTAGGTCAGAAGAAAAACATGCAATTTGGATGATGTCTTGGCCTTTGAAAATGATTGAGAAAGTACTCCTAACATTTTATTTTTATGAGCAAAAAGTCGTATGTAAACCCTGATCTAGCCAAGAAAGCACACATGAAATTGTCCATTGGCCAAGTGTATTCTACTGGAAGTTAGTCCTAAGTAAAATAAGATAGACAAACATCTGCCAAATCTTAGCTTGGCTTTTACATGTAGATAGCTCTCACTCTAAAAATGCAGAAATGAAAACCAAATTCTCTAGAATAATAAGAAAGTTACAATTTTGAATGCCAATTTTATCAAGATAACTAATTACATAAGTGATATGTCAAAATAAATGCTTAAATATTTGCTCTTCAGAAACACTACATTGCACATATAAGTAAGAAATAATGTAAGAAGTGTGATTTATAATTCGTGGGATAGTAAATTAATTCATTTAGGGTAATTCCTGGGACAATCACATATTTTTTTCAATATATTTAATGAAAGATGAAAATGGTAGAAAATAAATCGAATTGGGATGTGGCTATTTCTTTTTTTTTGGAGGTGCTGGGGATCAAATTTAGGGGCTTGGGCTTGCAAGGCAAGCATTCTACCACTTGAGCTAAATCCCCAACCCCAGATGTTGCTATTTCTAAGAGTAATTTTAAAAATACAATACTTTCATCTATATGCAAGATATTTTGACAAAGACTATCATAACCAAAGTTCATATCAACCTGCAAAGGTAAAAATTACCTCCATTTTATAGAATGATTAATAGCTTACAATCAGAGGCCATTAGATTTGAAAGAACAGCTTTGGGTCCCTTTGGTGCCGTGTTTGTCAACTCCATATTCTATCACAACTAGACAAAGATATTGTTGTTCTGGGGAGAGTTCAAGAAATTTGTATATCTGACCATCATTCAGATGATTTTAAGAGGATGTCAGGTCTGGGAATTCTAGACCTAGACTAACCAACCATTCATCTGCATCTCCTCATCTTCCTTCATTTCTTCTCCTCTCATCAACTAATGTTCTGTAGCTTGTTTGAAATTTGCTGCTCACACAGTACTAGCAATTTCAAGAAGCAACCCATCACATCCTAAGACATTGTTAATGTGTTCAAGCATTTAGTTGAATTGTAGAACTGAGATCCAAACCTAAGTCTTACTTTTCATTATAGGTTTTTTTTTCCCCACCACAATACATCTATTTTCTCTCCCCAGACATAATAAATATGAGCATAACAAAAGAAAATTTTCTTAAAACTACATTACTTAAAATATTAAAATATAATGCCATAGAAAATTCTTCCACAGACTTTTAAAGTACTAATTTAAGGCTTTAGTTAATCCAATTTTCATTCACAAGACAAGCTATACTTATATTGTAAGAATGCTTTCATTGGTCTACGATTTTGAGGACTTATTTATGTAGTAGCTGTCTTGGACACTGGATTTTAATATTTAATATAACTACTGTAACAACTTGGATATAAAAGAATAAAAATTATGCAATCACTGAGTTAATTATATATCACACATTTTTATTAAATAGCTTCCAGCATTTCTCAGAATGTCTGGGTCACTTGAAATGAACTATATGGTAGACTTCTACTCGGTTGGTAGTATATCCCATTGTGGGTGGTTTATCTCAGAGACAATGGGTCAGAAAAAAAAAATCAAAGCCATTAGACTTACACAGGACATGAATTTTTTTAAAAGGAAGAAGTTAAATTCTCCAATTCTTTAACACATATATAGACTTTAAACTTACTGGATGTAGATAAATGCATTACACTGGTTATATTTACACAAAATTCGTAAGAGTTAATTGAATGGAAGATCAAAATAGTGAGGTAGCTTCCAGGGGATTGAAGAAAGTATTGTCACAGTTCTCACTTTTTAAAAATGTTACTGTCAAGATTATACATAAAAAGTTGGGGTTGGGGATTTAGCTCAGTGGTAGAGTACACGCCTAGCAAGTGCAAGGCCCTGAGTTCGATCCCCAGCACCCAAAAAAGAAAGAAAATATCTCAGGTTGGAATCTAGTAGCCAGAAATATTACCTAACTTGTTTTCATTCTTAATGAGTTTTAGATTTATTCTAACGAAGATATTAAACCAAATCAAAATTCAGAATTAATGCCTATACTGCTAAGAAACAAATACCAAAAGAATGAAAATATTTTATATCTACATCAATTGATTTATTAACGGTGAATCTATTAACCAATTAATTTAAATATTGTAAAAATATTTTAAGGATCTGTATTAATCTGTTCTAAATCATAGTTTACATTTGGCATTAACAAAACATCAATGTAAAATACTCTGTATTTCAGATTTCAATGACTTAAATGTGTAGATAATTTATTATTTATACAAGAAGCATCATCTATGTAAACAGCAAAGTATTTCATCATGTGAAAAACAAAAAATGAGCAAGACATATTCTGCCTTGTTTGATTTTAGCATGTGATAAAGAAGATCACATAAATTCAATTCAATCCACAAATCTTGTTAAGTGTTTATTTTAAGTGATCACTGAACTAGGTTAGGCATCAAACAACGAATAAAATAGGAGTTCTTCAAAAAGTTATTTGTAGCTTACAAAGACAAAAAATGCACAAATCATTGGAATATAATGTAATAAGTGGTCAAGTTGAAATATGTCAGCTTTAAAAAAGAAGTGAGATACAGGGAGAAACTAAACTTGTTGAAGGAATCACAGTTGTTCACAGTTCAGTGGGGTAAGAGAAGTGAGGTGAAGAATCAGGCTATGCTTAGGAAAAGGAACCCTTGAGTTAAAACTCACAGAAACCAAGGTGCTTATTGAAGAATAGCTTATGGAAAAGCAATTTGTCTCTAAAGAAATAAGATTAGCACCTACACTTTCAAAATATTTATTCATGAAAAGATACCCTAAAAATGTGAAAATACAAAGAAAGAACATATATTTGCAACACACGTAACTTATGAAAGGCTTAAAGTCAAAATACTTAAATTAGTTCTATAGATCAGTAAGAAAAAGAGGGTCTATAATTTTAAAAAGGGCGATAAATCTGAATGAACAGGTCAAGAAATAGGATATCCAAATGTACATTAAAGATACGAAAAAGCAAACAATCTAGACGAGATCGGGCACGTTCAGGCTGGTATGGCTGTAGACAAACAATCTAATTAAAAATGAGAGAAATGCAAAGTAAAACCACAATGAGAATCAACTAGACATCTAGCATACGATGTGAAATTAAAATAGCATATAAAACAAAGTTAGCAAAAACATGGGCAATGGGAAAAATGTAATGGTATGTGTGTATTAGTACAACCACTTTAACAGGAAACTAATTCTATTCTTAGATACATACCTAACAAGACATACTTTATGTATCCACAAGACATAAGCAAACTAGTTAGGAGAGCAATCGCCATACAAACGCTGGAAACAAGACAAATGTTCATCCACAGTATAAATGATAAATAAATCATCACTTATATAATGGAATACTACATAGCAGTAAAATTAATAAATAAAAGTTATATGCAACAGCATGAGTGAAAAATCACAGAACATATTAAGCAAAGAAAGTTAGATACGAAATAAAATATATTATGAGGTTTAATTTATATATTTTCAACAAAAAAACAAAATTATACTCTAGAGTAAGAAGTCAGGATAGTGGTTATTTTGTGGAGATAAAAAGGACAAAGTTGGCCACAAGGAAGCATGCAACCTTATAAAGTTCGTTGTGTTAAATTTATTTTGTGTACTTTGTCATAATATACGATATCTATGCTTAGGGGATATTTCTGTGTATTTCTTCTATTTCACACTTATTTAAAAAGGAAAAGTAATAATCCATATCGGCCGTTCTATAAAAATCTAATATTACTTTCTTATTTCTGCAATTACTAAACTGCTGGGTATTCTTCCTTAGAACAAAACTATTATTCTGTTGGCACTCAGCAATTACCAAATAATAAAGTTATAATGGCAATAATTCAATCATCACATTATTGACTAAGGCTAATGTAAGAAATGGTCCATCAAGAAAGAAGTTAAAGATTCTCTCGATAATTAGACAAAATCATATTATGGGTAACTAGCATTATCAAATATTTAATGTTAATTATTTGCGCATTTATTGCAGATATAACTTTGATCACACATATAAACGTGGGCCACCTCATTTGACGAGCTGAATTTCACTTCTGTTTGTCTCAGCAACTGGCTCTTTAATCTTGCTTTCTACTTCAGGACGGCCATTTCCCCTTTCATTTCAGAAACTTTTTTGGTTTCACTTCAGTTTTGGGTTTTGGAAACTATGTGAACAAGGATTTAAGGACGCATGATTGGCAAAAGAAACTTGAAATTCAGTTATGTTTGATTTTATGTTACTGATTTGCGAATATGTATTTTAGTATGATAAGTTATTATTGATTTTAAATAGTCTTTGAATACACTAGTATTTCCATTTTTTCATTATTATTGCTTCACTGTAAGCAAAGGTGTAATAATGTGATATTTACAAAGATATCTCATCATAGGGGAATTCTAGAATAGTCGCCTAAGTTTATACTTTACTTTGTCATTCCCACCAGTTCTAATAAATAATAATTTAACAAAAATAACATTATATTAGCTCTAGGAGGTATTGTATACCTATGCAAATACATGTTTCTCATAAAGATCATAACCTCATGGCTAATCTACATGCTTTGTTTTGCTAAAACACCAAAGCATCAGAATTCACCGAGTTGAAAATCTACGAGCAATCTTTCATCTCATATCACATTTTATTTTTTTAGATTTTTATTAAAATTTATCAAAAATTACAAAAACTTACAGTCAACTATACAAGCTTACAGACCACAAATAATTGTACCTTTTGCTTAAGAAAGTAAGCAATGTGAACAACCACCTACATACAGCAGTAAGTCACAACTACATAAATTACTATAGTACCCAGTGTACATGTCACTGATTTAAGTTTGGGTTATTAGGTTCTTGTTTTTAAGATATTATTCCTCTGGATTCCCATTCCCCTCCCCCTTTGCCCTCTTCTTGTTCCCTTGAACCTTTTGTCTATTAGCTTATATCGAACACTTTGTCTTTTTGTATCAGTTGTTTACTCTTTTTTTTTCCTTGTATTTTACCTCACTAAATGAGGGATAACATGCGGTATTCCAGCTTGTGAGACTGGTTTATTTCACTCAACGTTATACTTTCCAGGTCCAACCATTTTCCTACAAATGACTCTAGTTTGTCATTCTTTATAGCTGAATAGTATTCCATTATGTATAGATACATTTTATTTATCCAGCTATCCATTGATGGCTCTATGGGTGCTTCCAGAATTTAGCTATTATAAATTATGCTGCTATAAACATTGTTGTGCAAGTATCTCTGTAGTATGATGTCTCTAGCTCTTCAGGAAAGATACCTAGTGGGGGAATGGCTGGGTCATATGGGATTTCTACTTTCAGACTCTTGAGAAGTCTCCATACAGATTTCCATAGTATAGTTTGCATTCCCACCAACAGTGTAGGAGGGTTCCCTTTTCACCACAGCCCCACCAGCATTTGGTATTGTTTGACTTCCTAAAATGATTGCTATTCTTTCTGGGGTAAGGTGGAATCTTAGAGTTGTTTTAATTTGCATTTATCTAATAGCCATAGATGTTGAACTTTTTTTTATATGTTTATTGGCCATTTGTATTTCTTCTACTGTGAAGTATCTGTTCATTTCTCTGGCTCATTTCTTGAGTGGGTCATTGATTTTAGGTAGTTTAATTTTTTTGAGTTCTTTGTATATTCTAGATATTAGTCATCTGTCTGAGGAGTAGCTAGCAAAGATTTTTTCCCATTATATGGGTTTTCTCTTCACCCTCCTAATTGACTCTTTTGCTGTACAGAAACTCTTGATGTTTAGATCTTTGATCCATTTTGATTTTAATTTAGTATATGGTGAGAGATATGGGTCCAATTTCATTCTTCTACAAACTGACAACCAGTTTTCCCAACACCATTTGTTAAATAGGCTATCTCTCCTCCAATGTATGTATTTGAATCCTTTGTCAAAGATCATATATGTGAATATGTCTGGAGAAGTTCCTGTGTCCTCAATTCTATTCCATTGGTCCACGTTTCTATCTTTATTCCAGTACCAAGCCGTTTTTATTACTATTGCTTTGTAGTATAGCTTGAAGTCTGGGATTGCTCTCCCACCTGCTTTGGTTTTATTGCTCAGTATTGCTTTTGCTCTTTGAGGCTTCTTCCATTTCCATACAAATTCTAGGATTCTTTTCTCTCAATCTGTGAAGTATGCTATTGGTATTTTGATTGGAACTGTGTTGAATCTGTATATCAGTTTTGGAAGTATGGCCATATTAACAATATTGATTCTACCTAACCAGGAGCAAGGGACATCTTTCCATTTTCTGGTATCCTCTTCAATCTCTTTTTTCAGAGTGCTATAGTTTTCTTTGTAGAAGTCTTTCACTTCTTTAGTCAGGTGAATTCCTAAGTATTTCATTTTTGTTGAAGCAACTGTGAATGGTATTGTTTTCATAATTTCCTTCTCATCCTGTTCATTGTTGGTATATACAAATGCTAATGATTTTTGCAAGCTGATCTTATATCCTGCTACTTTGCTGAAGTTGGTTATTAATTCTAGGAGCTTTTTGGTGGAGCTCTTTGGGTCTCTAATGTACAGTATCATGTCATCTGCAAACAGTGATAATTTGAGTCCTTCCTTTCCTATACATATTCCTTTTATTTCTTCTTCTTGCCTAATTGCTCTGGCTAAGGTTTCAAGTACTATGTTAAATAACAGAGGTGACAGTGCACATCCTTGCCTGGTTCCTGATTTTAGAGGGAAGGCTTTCAGTTTTTCCCCATTTAGCATGATGCTGGCTGCTGGTCTGTCATAAATAGCCTTTATCATATTCAGGTATGGTCCTTCTATGCCTATTTTCTTCAGCATTTTTATCAGGAAAGTGTGTTGGATTTTGTTGAAGGCCTCTTCTGCATCAGTTGACACGATCATGTGGTTTTTGACCTTGCTCCTATTTATGTGGTGAATTACACTTATAGTTTTTCGTATGTTAAACCATCTTTGCATCTCTGGGATGAAACCTACTTGATCGTTATGTATCAGCTTTTTAAGAATATGTTGTATTCTATGGATGTTCCTTGAGAACATACTCTTAAGTGAAATAAATCGGACACTCATGAGCACACATCGAATTGTTTCTCTGATATGAGAAACCATAACTGTAAATAAGGACAAAGAGGTGTAATAGATATTATATAAAAGGAGGATGGTATGCAGAGGAGAGGAGTACTAGAAAGAAGGGGAAAAGCAGAAAGGCAACAGGGGAAAGAGAGAGGAAAGGGAAAATATGGAAAATGATGAATGAACCTGCTGTAAATAGGGAGGGAGGGAGCAGAGGGGAGGGGCCGGGGAGGGGGGAGAACCAAGATGCATCATGTATAGGTACAGAATAAATGTAATGAATGTGACCATTATATGTAGAATGTACCAATACATGTTCTTGGTTTAAAATAAAATAAAAATTTAAAAAAAGGATATGTTGTATTCTACTTGCTAATGTCTTGTTGAGGATTTTTGCATCTGTGCTCATTAAGGAGATTGGTTTATAGTTCTCTTTTTTAGTTGGATCTTTGTCTAGTTTTGGGATCAGGGTGATACTGGCTTCCATGAATGAATTAAGAAACACTCCATCCCTTTCAGTTTCCTTAAACAACCTGAGGAGTATTGGTGATATATATAATTTCTCTAAAAGTTTTATAGAATTCAGCTGTGAATCGATCTGGTCCTGGACTTTTTTTTGTTTTTAGAATCTTTATTGCTAAGTCAATTTCTTTGCTTTTGATTGGGTTGTTGAGTATACTGATGTCTTCTTGTGTCAGTTTTGGTGGTTCGTTTGTGTCTAGGAATCTATTCATTTCTTCTGTATTTACTAGTTTCTTGGAATATAATTTTTCAAAATAGTTACTATCGTTTGCATTTCGACAACATCTGTTGTGATTTCACCTTTGTCATTTCTAATTGCTTTTATATGGGTCTTTTCTCTCTTCTCTTTGTAAAGCTTGCTAGTGGGTTGTCTATCAAGGCTGGCCAAAGTAAATATAAAAAAAATTGAAATTATCCCATGCACATTATCTGATCACAGTGCAATGAAAATAGAAATCAATGAAAGAAAAGTCAGAAAAGAGAAATGCTCGTGGAAATTTAACAACATACTCTTACACAACCAATGGGTCACAGAAGAAATCAAGGAAGAAATTAAAAAAATTTCTGGAAGGTAATGATAATGACCACACAACTCAAAGATACCTTTGGGACACACTGAAAGCAGTCCTAAGAGGAAAATTTATTGCAATTAATGCACACATCACGAAAACAGACCGAGCCCAAATAAACCACCTATAAACAGTCTTGAGATACTAGAAAAACAACAACAAACCAGGCCCAGACCAAAACTAAGGAGGGAAATCATAAAGATGAGAGCAGAAATCAATGAAATTGAAACTAAAAAAACTATTCAACAAATAAATCAAGAGTTGGTTCTCTGAAAGAACACATACCACATTTTAGAAAATCATTCAGTATTTTATCTCATTTCCTGATATATGATAAATATTTAAAATCATCTTTACATTCAAAAAATATCTATAGGTTCATAGTCAGATGATTTGGGAATTGCATTAACATTTCTTTTTAATTTGTGAAACTACATAGCCTTTCTCCTGGTTCCCTCTTTATTACCACTGAAATGACATAATGTTCAATTATATCACATAGAAAATATCTAGCCAAAAGGTCCTGAGGCCTCCTCTTAAATTGAATATTATTTCAGGATTTTTATGATCACTTGATTGGTCACTTAAAAGCATTTCTAAAAACATTCTATGGAACATTCTTTGTAGTCTGCCTTTCCTATTTCAGAGCAAATGTATCAATCCACAATCCAATGTCAGCATTAGATGTTACAGGTTTATTTTAACTTTTCATTTTTCCCATCAATAGGACAGAAGCTGTCACCCAAAGTTATGAAGTGTTTCTGACTTTCATGCCTCACAGAGCAAGGGTTTCCAAGAACTGCAGAAGGTTATGTTGATTAAGTGAAGACATTCTATAAATCGATTCCTGAAGCAAATAAAAAGGGTTGTGGGCAAGCAGGCAGAATGGGGCTGCAAGTGATCAACCAAACTCCATTCAACACTCAGGTCATGAGAGTCAGAATGCTATTAGCATCTTGCAATATAATGCTTTTCTAGAAGGCTCCAGAATATTTGGTAATGCTTATATATCATATAAAAATGAGAATGAGTATTGACCCATCGAGACATTAAAAACAACAAAGAAATAAAAATTAAGCTCTTTCTGGACAACAGTGTAGAACAAGTCATGTAATGCCAACATATTATATACCAAGGGCACACATCTCATTATATCCAGTAAAATCACTACACTCTTTTTGTCCTCTAGCTGGTGTTAATGTCAAGTATGTCATCAAGAGCATTTCTTTTGTTCCAGTCTAAATAAATGTACTGATTAAAAAGACACAGTCCTTAAGGAGGAGCGCTTCAAAAAGCTGCACTTTAACATGCATCCTCCTGCTCCCAATACAAGATTTTGGATCATTCTTTCCAAATAAGCACCGAATGTAGCTGACTGTATAAACATTTACATTCATGGTATGCTTGTAAGGGAATACTGCATTAAATTTCCAAGAAAAATAAAGAATATATGTATGCATTTAAGAGACGTTCATTTCTGGAATTTTTCACATGTAAGGTTACTTCTTACAGGCTGTTACCATCAGACCGTTATGAGCATTTTACATAGAAAACTTCAGGCTTTGATATTTTGTCATTTACTTATGACGCTTAACTTATAGCCAAGAAATGACTATGTAACTGCCTAGCAAAAAGTTCCAAGGAACAATTACACTACCAAAGGATGAATACCTTTGATGAAAGATAAAAAGGATATTTTTCATATTTGTGAAATAATTCTTCAATAAGTAACACTACTGGATGAGCTACTATATGGCAAATGTTTGCTTAAAAGAGAATTTTATCAGCTGTATTTACATTCATGTAGAAAAAATGATATTTACAATTTTCAACTATAGACTTGGGTTACATAGAGAACAATTAATTCGCTTAAGTATAAATTTTTAAGTACTTATATACTTATTTGTATAAAGTATCTGCTTCCTCTAAAATATCTCTTCTGTTTAATTCTTAAGAAACAAGGAGAAAATTCAAGGAGATTTTTATTTGCTTGTTAAGTGTGGCAATATTGTTCAAATGATGTTAAAATTAAAGTAATAAATGTAGATTCTGAGCAAAGAAATTGGGAAGTAAAGATGACTATAAAATCATATTTTATGAGGGCATTTGCATACTTTGGCATAGTAAAATGGCATATGTGGGCATTAGGATAGGAATTTTTATTAAAGACTGTCATTATGAATGAAAATCGCTTCAGTTTTTCAAAGTAATCTGACTTTCTATAGAATAGCCATTTTCCACAAAAAATGGACTCATAGGATACTCATTCTTAAAAACCTGAAGAGCATAGCCTGCTTTACAGTGATCCTAGGAATTTTATGAAGAATTCCAGTATTCCTAAGGGTAAAAGAGTGTCCCAGGTAAACGCAATAATATGGAAAGCAATGAAATATTTAGATAGATAATACTGATGTGCCTCTAAGCATTTACAAAGGTATGTCGGGATTAGTGTCCTAAGGTAGCTAACGGGGCAAGACTGCACATCAGAAAAAACCTTCTCTGGCCTCGATTAACCAACTGGGGATTCATCAGACTTAAATGTGCTCATTTTTCCCAGGAAGCTTTACAATAGAACACATACAGTAAGTCTTCAACATCTGCAGGTGAACTGGTTTAGTGCAGGAGGATGACACTTCTATAATTGACTGTATAAGAAGCAACCTAGTATCATTTGTGTTTTCACTGATAGAAATCACTAACATAAAACATGAGTATTGTACACAGAACACAAGAGAAACCCTATGAATAATAAATTAGTGTATGGATATATAGAGATCAAATCATGCCAAATAAACTTGATGGCTATTTCTGATAGAATTACAAGATTAATAGACAGAGGGGTGCAGTGCAAATAGTATATTTGGATTTTCATAAAGTATTTAATTCAATGATTCATAAAATCTGTTTCAAAATTAATTTAAATTGGTTTGAAGATAATTATTCTCAGATGGATTGAAGACCATTTAAAAATCTATAAATAAGAGATAATGATAAACGGCAACAGAGAGAATTGGAGGAAGAGAGAGCGGCCACAAACACTGATTTAGGTCTTGGATTTTAATATCTTCATTACAACATGAACAGCGAAATAAATAATACACACATGAAATTTTAAAATGACATTAACTCAGAAGGCACCATAACAGACTAACAGTAAAATAGTCAAGTGGATGTAAAGACTCACAAGAGACTGTCCATATTAAAAAGGTAAGAGTGTGTTAAAAGGTAGTTTGGATTTATTACAAAACTACAATGCCAGACAAACTTGGCAATACAAGTTGACAAATTAGGTTACTATAATCCCATAAGTAATGCAGTATGGAAACTGCTTTAAAACAGTTACAGATTTTTATTCAAGTGCCAGTACAGACTGATCTATGAACAAAAGTGGGTCTACAGATGACAGCTTCACCCGAATTCTCATTTTCAATATGGCACAACAATTCAAACAACACATATTCTTACGGGGAAGCATTACACATTCAGTTCTTTATCTTCTCTGTATGGATTATTTGCAGGGAAAATTTTTCACTTGAACCTGGCTATTCTTTGACAATGAGCATACTTAATTTTTTTTTTCTTCCTTCATGAGTGTAGTGGAAGCGCACGTAGGGAATATCACCTACACAAAATAACTATGAAGGTAAATCTTCTGTAAATGGTCTTGGATTACTCATGGCACCACACTCCCTCCTCATCCATACAAATAATTGAGAGTGGATTGTACACACATGTAAGAAAAGATAAATAGGAAGACAAATGACTTTCTTAAGAAGATCATTATTCGATTCCACTTTATCCCCTTCTATCAGACAAGTCAACAAATGAGAGAGAATTCAGAGCACTGAAACAAAAATGATAAAGGCAATAAAGTTAACCATTTATTAGAGTGAATTAAACGAGGTGACCCACTGAGCACATCTGACAGCCACCGGGATACTCTAACAGGTAACACCCAGCTACAGACTGAAATACAAGAGGGCAAAGAAATTCTTTTCACGGGATAAGGGCAATTTCTCTCTTATTCAGATTCTCAGGTAAACAAAATTACATTCTAGGGAAATTCTACTGCTGAACCTATCCTGAACTAATGTAATTTAGAAAATCATATTTAGGAATCAGATCTAGAAAATATTTACTGAAAAAATATTTCTGATGGAATGCAGAATTAACTCTTGATTATCCCCTGGAAAGAACTTAAAAAATGAGAGAATATTAATGAAAATAAGAGGGATTTTTTTTTTGAAATGGGGTCTTGTTATGTAGTTCAGGCTGGCCTTGAATTTGGCGATCCTCTTGCCTTGGCCTCCTGGAGAGCTGGGATTACAGGCGTGTACCACCACACCCAGTCAAAAATCACAAGGAAAAAAAAAAGTCACAAGGATTTTGAAATTAGACATAGGTAGGAATCGTGGCACAGTCACTTACACAATATATATGGATGGGTCAAGTGTCTTCTTTTGAAAGTTGGAGATAATAAATTTAATCTAATTCACAAATGTGTTGAGAGAAAAAAGATGCCCACAGGAGGTTTAATACATAATAAAAAAGTCATGTTTCATTTTGAAATATATACAAAAATGTTTACAATTTTTTCATCACAATTCCTAATTAAGAGGAATGATAGTTTAAAAAAAGCATGATATATAAAAACATGAAATCCTAAATTTGAACAGTGCTTCCTCATTTACAGACCATATGACAGGGGCAAGGTGTTTAAACTCGGGGGCTCACACATTATTTCTTGTTTGTAAAACTGGGTAAGGGCTTTGTGGGTCTGCAGATATAAGGCAGAGTGATGGACAGATAGTAAATAAAGGACAAATACGCATCTTCCTTTACCCACATTTTTATCTCTCCTCAACTGCAGTACATATTTTTTCTACCACTTTGATTTTTTTAATGTATATACCCTTTTAGTGCACATGTAACAAGATCAACCTCAACAGGCAAATTAAATTTTATGTGGGGGATACATCCTGCCTATTTTTTTTTCTGTCTAGCTTAAAATTATCCAAATAATTTATTTGACATTGATAGGAAAACATATTTGAGATTATTTAAAGGTATTAATGAAAGATTGTGTATCATTAGCTTAAATATTTCTACATGTGTTATTTTCATTTTCAAAATATGTCAGAGATAGAAAGCTTTTTATATTGGAAAAGCACTGAATAAAAATGCATGATTAATACAAACTTTTGATAATACATGATAATCAGGCAGGTACACATCCTCTGTGTGCTCGAGTCTGACCTGCTGAGCTTGGTATTCTAGAGTCTAACGCCTAACAAAGGAGTGAGGAAGTAGACAGCTAGACTTAAAATATTTATTTTTGACAGATGTTGGACATCTTCATGGCAAAGACTACAAAATAATACAAATGTAAAATATTTTTAAATTAAAAAATAAAACTGGGCCGGGGATTTAGCTCAGTGATTAGAGTGCTTGCCTTGCAAGCACAAGGCCCTGAGTTCGATCCCCGGCACCACAAAAAAAAAACAAAAAAAAAACTGACAACTCGAAGATCTGAGGTTACCTTGTCTCAGGATTTTATTTCATATTACTTTAAAACAATATCATTAATATTTATTGAGCATGTAATATGTGAACAATAATAATTATACTTCTTCCTGCAGTTGGTTTGACATATAAAGAAGCTTATACATAGGTAGTAGTTAAAATAGCATTTAAGATATATTATAATAATCACAGCTGTTATTAACATTGCTATATTGCTATCGATATCTTTATTTACATATTTTATTTTTTAAGGTGATAAGTTAAGATCATGTTATTCCAAAGATAAGAAGGGGTATAACACCGTATTTTTCATAGGAATATCTAAAAAGCGATCTAGTAATACTTACCCTGTCTAACCTACTGTGTCTAAGAACTCCCACAATTTCATGCATTTATAGGATTACGTCAGGTATTGTTATTAACCAACCTCAATGTGCTGGACAAGGGTCAATCCGAAATTAACTACGTGACAGAAACCTTAAAAAAAAAATCAGTGTTATTTTGAGTATCTCAGCTGAAGGACATAAAGACAGAATTGATGGGCAGTCATTTCGTGCGGCAGGCAAGCATATGACATTAGTGTACAGAGAAAGAAAATGGAGTCGATTCATAGAGATAAATACAAATGAGATGGGTACAGTATTCAGATAGTCTTAAGGTTTCTGATGTAAATTTTACTGTCACCCATTGATGAAAAAAAATCTTGTCCTTGGGATCTATGAAGTCCTTTTACATCATCACTACATCATCATGGTTCCCCATTTTATTCCAGTTGAGTTCTAACTACTTCGTTTTCGCCCTAGGATGGTTAAATTTCTCCCTCAGGATCACACAACTTTCAAGTGGCTGACACTAAACAAAACAAAACAAACAAAAACACAAACAACACCAAAAATATTAACTTGAGAACATTTTCAGAGTCTTAATTTTCAAAGATTTCTAAAAAAGCTGCTGTACTTTGTATTAGACCAGGCAGCGAAAGAGACATAAGGTCATAAATTTAACTAAAGAAACAAGTTTTCCTCCTCTTCCAAGCCCAGAAATTTTTAGGAAAAGAGAGATTACAGAAAGGGCACTAGAAGGAGATTCTTCAAATCTGATACAAAGTGCCTGGGTAAGAGAATATCTTTTCCAAAGACCAAAATTCTGAACCCTAAATGCCAACTGTTCACATTCGACAAGGCAACTGTTGGGCAGCAATCGATAGTCTCAAATAGAGCCTGTTTGAAACGGTATCCCCCACCCCTAATATCTGTCTGAGGGTAGTCACACAGACTTATATTCTCTAGGAAAAATGTGTATCTACACACATTACTCATACAAACCAAAGGTACCTTCAAAATGTAACTTACTAATCGTTATGGCTACAACCCTCTGCATAAGAAATGTGTCTGTAAGTAAGACGTTGATCTCTAAGGGCATTCACACATATACCAAAATTTCTTCAACAGGCCATGGCAGAAATAGCTGTCATTAAATGACTGCGCAAAAGATTTTTCTATGCAGTTTAGAGACTGCAGAGGATTTTCCCAAAGAAAACAAATAAACCCAGAAGTAGAAATGACTTATACTGCCATAAGTAGACCATGTGTATATATAAATTTATACAAAGCATCAAACATAATTTATAATAACATTAGAAATGTCGATTTCTAAACTACTTTCAGAGTCTAATTCTGTAATCAGCTTTGTTTCCACAGCACATCATTGTGTTTCCTGGCACACAATAAATTCTTAACGTTTGGGGAATTAACAGAAATCTATTAACAATCCTCACCCTGCTGGGCTCCACCAGGATACTTCCAGGAGCTCAGCACTACACACAGTCCAAACAGCTTGAGCAGGGAGAAGCCGCGCTCTGCTGAAGAGTTCTGAATGGAGACCAGCAGACAAGCTCTCAGTTTAGATCTGTCTAGAGATTTCCAGTAACTTTTCTCATCTATAAAACATGACTGCTTCACAGACAGTCCTAAGAAATAAGTGATTATAACACGACACATATTTTAGGCACAAGGAAGGTGTCATAGATACATATTAAAAGCAGTGAAGAGTCCGAATCCTGGTATCCACATATGACCTTGGAAAATCTATTTCACCTTTCTAAACTTCAGTTTATCATGATGTTTAGTAGGAGTAATAACAACACTTCATAGAAGAGTCATTATTATGAATGATTTAAAAATACTGTCTAGTTTAGTTTCGTGTATTTGTACCATATACTTTAAATAGCACGAAATGTTTCTATTTTGTATAATAGAATGAAAAAAGAAAATCTAAAGTAAAATTTACAATTTTAACTTTTTACTGTCAGAAGAGTTGATTGAAATAAGGTCTATACAGCACCAGGTGTAGTGTCTGCCACTAAGTTCTTAAAATCATTATTTGGTACTATTTTTATTCTTTCTTAATTTTTCAAGCTTTTAATTCATTTTCTTAATTTTTCAAGGTTTTTTTAAAATTTTCTATTTGTATATATTTGCAATACACATTAAGTATATTAAGCGTGAAGTATCTTGTTTTTCTTGTTCTTATTTATCTACTCACTTTTCTAAGCCAAGAATAAGGGACCATTTCTCCATTCAACTATAATCTGGTGTGGAAAGGCCATAAAGGGGAATAAACTAGTAGCTTTAATATATAACGAACAAAATCAAGTAACATCAAAGAGTTATTGAACAATATGTTCTTTTAATACTTTAATTAATAGAAACTCTCTGGTACAGGTATTCTTTTAGTTTATATTAGGCCAGGAGTTAAATTCAACATCACATTAAAAGAGGCCTGTAATAATTACATTTATTCAACCCTGAGATTCCACCTCACTCCAGAAAGAATGGTTATTATCAACAAATCAGCCAATAACAAATGCTGGAGGGGCTGTGGAGAAAAAGGAACCCTTCTCCACTGTTGGTGGGAATGTAGACTGGTGCTACTGCTATGGAAATCAGTGTGGAAATTCCTCAGGGGACTAGGTCTAGAGGTTCCATTTGACCCAGCTATTCCCCTTCTTGGCACTTTCCCAAAAGAATTAAAAGCATCCTACTGCAGTGATATATGCACACCCATGTTTATAGCAGCACAGTTTGTAATAGCTAAGTCTTGGAAGCAGCCCAAATGCCCATCAACAGCAGAATGGATAAAGAAAATGTGGGTTTTTTTTATACAATGGAGTACTACTCTGCCATAAAGAATGATAAGCTTGAGATATTCCTAGGTAAATGGATGCATCTTGAGACCATACTGTTAAGTGAAATAAATCGGACGCACATGTTTAAATACCGCATAGTTTCTCTGGTGTGAGAAAGTGAAGTGTATGTAAAGACTAAAATGTATTATATTGGGAAAGGGAAGAAAATGTCCAAATGGGAACAGGAACAAGGGAGGGGGAAAGGAACAGAGGGACAAGAGAAATAAGAAATGGAAGGAAAAAATGGAAACAAAGCTTTTGTAAATAAGGAGGGAGGAGGGAGTGAAGGGAGGGGAGGGGAATGGGAAAAAAGAAGCAACAAGATATATCACATACAGGTACAAATCCCCTATGATGAATGTTATCACCATGTACATCTAAAATGTACCATTAAAATAAAATAAAAAAAAAATAATTACGTTTATTCAAGGAAGCTATCAGTTTGAAATTTGTACAGCACTCCTGGAAGCACTATTACAAAGTGGAATTTATTGAATAAGGATCCAATAATGTAAATCACTTCCACAGTATTAACCATATCAAAATTCTGATAATTATACTCGACTCTACCTTATATGAAGGTAGATTTCAAAATAGCTCATTATATGGCCGTTTTTAAGCAAGCTGATTTGTATGAAAATATATTGAAGCCATACCATTTGTCTTTTCTTACAGTTTTAAAAGCATATTCCTGAAAATAATCAGTATTGTCAAAAACATTTTGAGAGAAATAATGTACCCCCACTCCTCTTATTTTTAGAGTCCTTATCTTTCCTGTGGAAGCTCTTCTCAGAATCTCTGGTTGGGGATTTAGCTCAGTGGTTAGAGCGCTTGCTTAGCAAATACAAGGCCCTGAGTTCGATTCCATGAACAAAAAAAAAAAAAAAAGAATCTCTTTTATTCACTTGTATAAGAATATTTAGATATTTAGATATGACTCGTCAAACTAAAAGTACTGAAAAATATTATGAATGATCTAAAAACACTGTCTAGTTGAGTTCAGTAAACCTGTACCATACATTTTGAATAACATCAAATATTTCTATTTTGTATGATACAATGAAAAAAGTGAATCTAAAATAAAATTTCTAATTTTAACTTATTACTGGAAAAATAAGGTTATTTGCTGTTAAATTCACAATAAATATACAAGAAGAGATATTTAATATGTGAACAATAAAAGTTACAGAATTTTGAACAAAGCAACGTATAGTATTAAATTATTACTAATGAATATTGGTTTAGGACTAATAATTTCTTTTGGAAATATAGACCTAATAAAACTATCTAGGTTCTAAAAATTTCAGTGTGGTACAAAAAGAAAAAAAAAGTTCTTTAGTGTGTTTGGAAGAGGAATCAAATCATAAAATGAGAAAGTAAAACCGTCCTACTTTTAAAACATGTGTAGATTATCCTTCAGGAAAACAGCTGTGTTTTGTGGGGCTCCTAAGAGATCTGAGTGGTGTATTTCACATGTCTGGTATCCAAAGAACTTTTTGTACACCTGAGCGATTCTTTCTAAGAATATCTTCAGAGGCTTACTGCTCCTGTTCATAAACCAGGTCCTTTAGCTCTGAGTCATACAACAATACAGATTTGACTTTAAAATTTTTTTCTCTTTTGGGATAATCATGAGATACAAAGTATCTCTCAAATGGGCTCTGCATTTTCCTAAGATTAATGATGACATCTTTGTGTCCAGACAAAACAAACAAATCAGATCTAAATAACTATAACAAAAAAACCTTACATATATCAGTTAATGTATAAGACCAGAAGCCCGAGATAATAGAATGTTCTTTTTTCATGATGGAATTCATGGGAAAAGAGTAAGAGAGATGAAAGTTTTATTTTCTGTATTTTGTTTAACAAACAACTTAAGTTTAAATCCAGGTTCAATTTTCAGAAAGGCCTTTTCTGATTCCTCCATGTTACACAGATTTTTCACCTTATCTCTCTCTCTCTCAACTTTCACTGCCTTTGCTACTGCATGGAGCAGAAGATGACATAGAGGTTATCGAATAAGCCCCTCATGTTACATAAGAGGAAAAATGGATGCACCTTGAGACCATAATGGTAAGTGAAATAAATTAGACATACAAGCTTAAATATCCTGTGGTTTCTCTTACACGAGAAACCCAAATTATAAATAAAGATCAAAATAAAAGATGGATAATAGGAAGTCCGAAGACAGGTTTCTCAAACAGGAAAGTGATCAAGAGAGAGAGGAGGGAGGGAAGAGAGAGAGAAACGGGATGCAAACAGGCCTGCAGATGTGTTATGGAGGTGCACCAACTCCACATACGGAATGTAAACATTATACACTGAAAACATGTATTAATAAAAATAATTTAGAAAAAGAAGTTCCAAAATGTTTTAAAAAGACTCTGAACTCAAAATTGATTAAGATCCCAAAAGGAGTGTCCAGCTTATTTGTACATGCATGGAGGAAAAAGAATTTTTAAAAAAGGATAGAACACTAACAGTTGCTAAGTTTAATTTGGAAAAGTAGAAGTGATTTTTAAACTCATTTTTGTCTTTTTGTTTGCTCATTTTTTCTTAATAAACTTTACTTGCTTTATAATAAGCAAATAATTTTAAAGCATATTTTAAAAGCTAATGAAGTACAGCAAAATGTATTAAATGATTAACTCAGAACTCCAGGGAGTGGTCTCCCTAGTAATAGAGCACTGGCCAGCAAAGAATATTCCTTCCTAACTGCATGAAGTCCCCACATGAGATATTCTTTCCAGTTCCACTTCATTTGAGGAACCTCTGTGACCTTAGCAAAATGATTACAGCCCTAGGTCACAGGTGCAGAGTGATTAGTGGTATCCTATGGGAAACAAATTTCTTTTCTAAAAAATGTCTAATTATGATCACTGTGTAGCCATCATTTCACATATTTTGTAAAGAACATGCTAAGTGGTTCAATTTAAATGCCATTAGAGAATTATGCACCATCATTAGACTTGTAGAGCAGAATAAAGGGACTATTCACACAAAATAGTCTTATTTACACATCAGATATTACACTGCCTTGTTTAATAATGCTTTTGCTCAGTGATCAGAAATTAAAACTTAAGGTCTTAATAAAGAAACACTTTCTGCTTCACAGGAATTGGATTCATACTAATGTTTTTATCCTTATTATGTTTAATTAAGCTCACATTCACAAAAGAACACAGGGCAAAATACTGAAGAGGTAAGAGTCTTATCAATTTTTCTGATTTAAGATTCCTCCTAGATCAAGAGTAAGGACATGAGGCTAAGAAAAATCATACTGTTTCCAGTATGGAAACATTTAAGTATGCAAGCATTTAACTAATAGAAATCTGGACTGCATATTACTGTGTCTTCTACAATATAATAGTTATATATGTTGACTGAATGACCGAATAGATTACATATGTTTAATGAGGCTTTTCATTATTGGAAATAATTTTAAGATTAATACTAATCATAAACAGGGGTTGGAGATTTAGCTCAAGTGGTAGAGCACTTGCCTAGCAAGCGCAAAGCCCTGAGTTCAATCCCCAGCACCCCCAAATATATTAATCATGAGAGAAACAAAGGTAAACTCTATTGAGACAAATCCTAGGCTATTAGTAAGTCTGCTCACCTTAGGTTTTTCAACTACCAAATGTGCAGCTAGGGTAGATGGCCTTTCTCTTTTCTCTCATATGGAAAAAAAACCCTCAATATTTTATTCTACAAATCAGAAACTGTAATTTTAGAATAGACTCTCAGAGGACACGTGAGGGCACAGTCTAACAGAAACCATATCCAAAGAAGATTTCTACAGTAATAAAAGTATAACAATTTAGATTTTGCTTATCAAGTATTATCACTGCACTATTTTTAAGTATATTAGATCATTTAAACTTAATGAAACCCCTAAGAGGTAGATATTGTCTTTCTTATACACGAGAAATATTAGACTATTGCTTTTACGCATACTTGTAAGCAAAGGAAACAAGAAATGAAACCAAATATCCAAAATGAACCTAACAAAACGCATATAATTCGTTTTGCAAAAAAATGGCCATGTACATCTCAACCAAAAAAAAAAAAAAAAAAGACGAGTACATCTCAATCAAATTATATTGGGAAGGATAATAGCAAAAAATTTAAGAGTGAAAACCATGAAGCCATCCTGCTCTTAATAAGCTTTGAAATCTCAGTCAAGTCATACAAATTGGTTGTATTCTAGTCCTCTTATATGTAAAATAGGGAAAAATGATAGTTCCCATTTTGTAGTGCTATGATAATCATGTGTTATATATTCAGCAGTGAGTATAATATCGAAAATGTGTAAGTATTTCTCTTATTACCAAATCGTTTGACTGTTTTTATGTAAAAATGAGTTGCCACTATTAACCAGACACTTTAATTCTCTGACATAAGAAAAAATATGTACTTCCAGAATAAGAAATTGTGGTAATTATCACATTGATATATAACACTAAAATAGCTTGATCCAATTACAGATTAACAGTTGAAAAAGAAGACTAGTTAGTATCTAAATAAAACTGGTTAGTAAAACTGTAGATATGTCACAAAGGGCAAACATTAACATTTATAAAATAAATCTACTGTCAGATATTTTAACTTCCATTAAACAAATCGGAAAATAGGCCTTAAATCTCTATGGAGTTTTCTGGAACAATGACCGAGTTTCTTATCCACGTAAGTATAAAGGTAAAGCCACTGGGTTAGAGAGACTGCCTTGCACTGGAGTATGTGCAGGACCCACTGCATGTTTCCCTTGAGTTGCTCCATGGTAGGAACTGATTTGAGAAAAAGTCACCAGGCATTTCCAGAGTTCTAACTTGAGATTTACTTAAGGCAATGAAAGCAGGTGGCATTTGGTTTGGTGTTACTCTATGCACCAGAGGCATGTAGTTGTCAAAACAACTCTTGTGTGTTATTCCTTTTTCACTTATTACACTGATTTTATTAAATTTGTTCCGGGCTGATTTGCTATACGCCAAGCTTTCTCTTGGGATCCGTTCCCAAAGAATTCATAACAGAGGAGATCATTTCTTTTTTTTTAATTTATTTTTATTTTTATTTTTTTTTGGAGGAGATAATTTCTGACTGGTACATTTCAGAAAGTTCTAGGATTCTAATAAAACCCCCAACGTTTGCATAAAACCCTAGAGGAAGCATCCAACTTGTGAATATTTTGGTACTAAGTGCAAGGGAGATATAAAAAGCAACAAAATATTAATTGTTTTCTGATACAAATCAATGAAAGGAAGAAAAAGCTTGTGATTCAATTACTAATGCAACTTTAATTGTAACCAGCATGTCAAAATACAGAGCATTTATGATTATATTTCACAAAAGGAAGAGAGCTTTATATCTAATGGGCATAATTTCACAACGAAAAACCGGAGCTATTTTCCACATGTCCTAATATTTGGACAAAATTGAAAATTTGCAAGGAGAAGGAAAAAAGAAGCAACTTCAATAGCAAATGATGTCATGCTTTGAAAAAAATTTTTTATTTAGGAAAGAAAATGAGACACTCCAGGAAAAGCAGTTCAAGTCTGGGCATGTATAGAAGAGAAAGGGTTTAAGAGGTCAGTTATCAAAATGGTACAGAGGAGGCAAAATCTGAGCGAGAAATGCTTAGAAAACTGTATACTTTAAAACTTTAGTAAACTAAAAACAGTACAGACTTTATGCAAGTCAAGTCATAAGTGGGAAATCAAAATAGGAAAAGAAAAAAGAAAAGAAAATGCCATTGTACTGCAAGATCTCCCCAAAAGAACTTAGCAAGAATATTAAACAATAGATTTCATATGTTATTTATGAGTAAGCACCAGATGTTCTCATCTCAGTAGTGAAAACAAAGCTTAAAGGAGTATTCTGTTCATCAAACTACAAGTTGTGGCTCACTGTAGGTCACAGATTTCATGAGGTCTGTTTAGAGAGGTAAGCCGTTGGAAGTCACATAGCACATATCTCACCCATTTTGTAAAATACATTGACATTTTCACATTCAACATTTTATTGTTGCCAGTTCCAGGTTTATGATTTAGAATTACAGAAAATAAATTTCTGGCTCGAATTACCTGCTGGGACCCTGGGAAACTAAGGTAACTAGGAAGCCAGAGAAAAACAAAGAGATGTGGCATGAAGAAGCCCATTGAAACCTGGAAGCCAGACAGTGAACATGTTTGGCATTCTATTCAGCTGCAATCTTAAATAACTTTTTCAAAAGCAATCTCCCCTTTTTCCTACCTCTCTTCCACATCTTTCCTTATTAGGACCAATTGCTATGAGTTTGAATCTGGAACGTCCCCGGTGCCCACATATTAAACACCAGGTCCCCAGCTCATGCAAGACTGGTGGGTGACGGAACATCTAGGAGGTTGGGTCATTAGGAGCGTGCGCCTTCCAAGGGGATACTGGGGTTCTGGCCCCTTGCTATCTTTCTTTGCTTCTGGTCACCATGAGATCAACAGGCCCCTTCCACCATGCACGCCCACCAAAATATCCTGTGCTGCCACCAAGTCCGAACAACCATGGACTGAAACTTCATTTCTGAAACCCTGAGTATAAGCAATCCTTTCTTCCTTACATGTTGTTTAATCTCAGGTACTACATCACAGTGACAGTAAGCTAACATACCACTTTCTTCTTGGTTAATTGCTAAGAAAAATAATAAGTTATTATGGTTGAAGTGTGAGCAGTTGCATCCATTTAGATGCAGGTTAATGACATAATTTAACACACGTGTATCTAGTACCAACTGATGAGGCACTGTGAGGAACACTAGTGACACGGGGTGGGCCATAAATGTGGCGTTCACAAGGAAATCCCTGTGCGCAGACTGGGCTGTGCCGTAGGAACAAGGGACAGGATCAATAGTAGTGGTTTGAGCATAGATTAAAAACAGTATAAACAGGATGCCACAGAAAGTAAAGAGGAAAAAAAATCACCATTAAAATTTAGGAAGTTATGATATATATCCATGAGGAGGAGACACTGGATTAGGCCTCATATGATTATACATGAAGAAGGGATAACACAAGACCATTTAAGTACTGCATTGCGAGCAACAGATCTGATTTCAATAAAGGCTTGATCCTCAGCTGAATGGTGGTAAATAGTTTGATGAAAGCAGGGGACTAACCAAATTTTTGTAAGATAAAATATTCAAGAAAAAAACTATGTACTTGAGAGACAGGTTTGCGCTATACAGAAGGAACATGTACTGTAATAACAAAGGACAAAGATGGGATGCACAGTGCTACAGAATTTAAATGATGACAGAGAAAGGGGTAACTATTGAATGAGAATAAGAAAGAAGGGACCGGAACATGAGAACTAATCAAGAATGAACAATAGAGTAAATAAAAAGCAAATGGTTAGCAGCATCCTAAATTGTAACAGATAATATTTTAAAATGGCCCCTGGATGTAGCACAGTATATATCTGCTGTTTGTGGAAGAGGCATTTTCACAAAGTTAAAAGAATAAAGCCCAGTCATGAATATTATGCATTAGCAAGATGGAAACAATGGATAGGATACTTCTAGAAGCTTGACTTTGAAAACAGTAAGAAAGAAAAGTGAGTCAGAGATTTTACTAGGTTGAAGGATGGTCTCTGATTTATGTAGTGGAATTGTGAACATGTTTAAATACTTTACAGAAACAGTAGAGAAAGAGAATATGGCTCAAATTTCTGTGGCATCACACAAAGTGGAGGACAAAGGAATGCTGTGGACTGCGCCACAAGGTTTGCACAAAAGTAGATTTATCCCAGAATCGATAAGGCTTCAGCTTCAGGGCCTTTCTCCATGGGCCCTTCCAGAACATTCTTACTTAAATTTTATAATGAGGATACTCCCCTCAAACGATTATACATTTCTAGGCCACAAACTATGAGGTTAATCCTAGACTTTGCATCCGAGGAGGGACTTTTCTTTCTATGAGAAGAAAGGTTTATGATACAATTTATATGGAAGTAGGCAACGTGCCCAGATTGAGGAAGATCCTACCTCTTAGCCTCTCTCTCCTCTACCAGACAGCATAGGGACACTAACTGTTTCTGTGGATTATCGATGTTCTAGCTACTACTGCTTGCAATTCAGTCTTTTACAGGACTCTGATCAAAGGAAACACCGGCTCTGATGAGAGTGAGGTGTTTTACAGCCAGTTGGGAATGTGTTGGTGATCGTCAGCTCCTCAGGGGATAATATGAAAACAAAAACTAGGTTTTTCTTTTCTTTTCTAATCTCATGGGGATAGCATATACTGCTTATTTAGAGTGTGATATGCAAATTAATTTAAAATATATTCAATAAAATATGCTGAATGTTTATATAAGCAAATCTGGCACTGAATTAAAATAAAACCCACTCATAAAACTGGTGTCCTAGAAATGGTTCAAATGCACGAACAATAACTCCTGGGAATGCATCCAAAAATGATGCAAAAATAACAGAAAACAGGGTATGGGATGGAAACCACTTTCTAACATCTACTGCACTACTTCAAACATCTAACTGTACAGTCTTAAAATCACTTAGCTATGCATATTAAGAAGCTACAGCCCGAAGATCTTCTTAGTCATGAAATTCTTCCAGATGAGATTATACTTTATAATTTATGGTACTAAATATGAAGTTACACACCATCTAGTTACAAGAAAAGTTATAATAATAAAAAGTAGCTATCACCCTTTCTTAATATTAAAATAACAACTATCATCCATTTCCAGTAGCTACAGTGCACCATGATGAATTTGCCTTGTGCACTACCAACAGTCAGTATGCCTTACCACAGTTTTATTTTGATAGCCTTGGTAACAAGGCAAAATTAATAATGTATTTCCAATCTGCATCTAACATCCACAGATAGGAAAAGATTTCTCCTAAGGCACAAAAATATGTTGGTTTTACTTTCCTACAAGCTCCACTTTATCTGAAAGCATTAGTTTGGCTTTAGGACAATACCAATCTAGAATTCTAACATTTTGAAACCCAGCTCTATATGGTTATGTTTAAGGAAATTGTGGTCAGGATATATGATCCAAATCCATTCATTAAATTCTTTCTCTTTCCTTTTCGGTTTTATTTTGTTTCATTCTGTTTTGTTTTTCCTGACATAAAGTTATCTTCATTGGGCTGGCAGAGATTAGATGGGCTATCTACAGTTGGTGAGATATCTGCAGGATGGTAATTTTGTTTTAAAGATAACAGTGATCATACAGATATCTACCTCTAGCAAATCTATATATGCAGGTGAGAAGATGAATCATAGATATGCTGTAGCTTCAAAGCAGCTGTTAGATTGAGATTAGATAATTATTCCCATTTTAAAATGAACTGCAGGCAAGGTATTTTATATCAGTGGTGTATTGTCATGAATGAGTATTAGGATAATGTTTCTTCTGTTTTGGTTATATCTATGTGAGTGTGTGTGCGTGCGTGTGTGTGTGTGTGTGTATGTGTGTGTGTGTGTGTGTGGCTACAGGATACACTGACCATTTGCAATAGATTAAATTGACAGGTTAGCTGTCTTCACCTAATGGTTTGTTCCATTAATGGACCTTTGCCTGGCCTCGATTATAGACATCAGCATTTACTGTAAGAGAAAGCAACATACGAACAAGGGAGGACAAAGTGATAAAGACAGGCAGGCGGGAACGAGAACAAAGCGTATTTCTATCTCTGGCATTGAGCCTCACTGCACCTGTAATAATTGAAGTCAAATCACTCTCCCTATCACTATATGTGACAGAGGAAACACATGCTATTTTCCCTTATTCTTATAAATTGATGGCATAGTTGAGTTTTAATTCTATTGCTCTCACTGAACAATTTACACCTCTACAATGTGTCCACATAAATATTTATAGAACTGCTCATTTTATACATTATAATAAATCTATGTCGGGAGGGAGATCTATATCACAATCCACAAGTGCCTACTGTCTCCAGGCATAATGCTAAGGTGGAACATAGAAAAATACGTAAGTCATAGTTCACAATCCTGAACCGCAATCTAAGTAAATATTGCAAGTAAATGCAATGTCATATGATAAATGAAATCCAAGCGACTACTGGAAGCCAAAGAAAGAAGAAAACATTTTGTTTGAGTGGATGTGAGGAAAGGCTTTACACAAAAGGTTAAGTTTTGAGCAAATACAAAGAACTGTTTAAGCATTTAGATATCCCGGTCTGGAGTCCTCAGAGCAGAGTTCTGGAAAGTCGCTGTTCTCAGGAGATTCAGCTTTGTGTTTATTCTGCTTCTTGCAAGCCACAGGTAAAGTAGACACATTTGCATTGCTAATAGTCTTATTCCAGAATCTGCTGACATTTTAGTATTGTTGTGTGTGAGATGTGCAGGTCAGTCAATTTTTAATCACTATTTGTTTACCTAGATTTGGTTAGAGCCAAGGGACTAGTACTTGACTGGTGAGCCTATTAGGAAATCAGCATTTTCTCCACGTGTGAAACGTATACATGGAGGGCTACCTTACACTCTTATATTAATAACATTAATGGACAGAAATCAAATGTATAAATTAAAATTGTAAAAAGAAAAATTCAATATGCAGCACATGGTAAGCACTGAAAATATACTGACTGAATAAATAGGACTAAGGTCCACTTAAGGACAAGAAATTCCGGTGTGCTTCTGCACAGTCGGGGACCACAGAAAACAATAGTATTCTGTATATTTCAAAAGCTAGAAGAAAGGACCTTCAAAGTTGTCGCTATAAAGAAATGATTAAATATTTGAAAGGATATACTTAAACTGATTTAAACATTACACAATGTATGCATTTACTGAAACTTCACATGACATGGTATTGTCTTACTATAATTTATGCGTGTGTGTGTGTGTGTGTGTGTGTGTGTGTGTGTGTGTGTGTTAGCGCATGTGCATGTTGCTGAGGATTAACTCCAGAGCCTCTTGCATGCTAGGCAAGAGTTCTATTACTAAGCTATATTTCAGCTCCAATATGAATAATTTCTATGTGTTTATGTACCAATTAAAAATAAATTTATTTTAAATTTTAAAAAATTTTGAGAGTAGGTTTCACTATGTTGAACAAGTTAGCCTCAAAATCAAAATCTTCCCATTTCAACCTCTAGAACAGCTGGGATTATAGGCATGCCCCATATTAGTTCCTATCTTTCCAGATGATGATAATTTCATCCTCCTATTAATTATGCATATGAACACTTCCCCTGGAACTTGCCCTCGTTTCTTCACTTCCTGGAGAAAATATGTACATTATAAAAACAAGAGTATTTGGTCAGATCAACCTTTATTACTAAAGTTGTCTTTCTCTAAAAAAAATTAACATGCTCCTCAATACTGGCTAGTCTCATGATATTGATTTCCTCTCTGACGTTTGTAGTTGTTTTCTTTTCTGACAAGTTATTTATTGGTTTTCCAATGTCTTATGTTGATTAAAATCTGATCAATGTACTTCTGAAATCAGTTTTCAATAAATTGGGCTAACACTCTGACATTTTGTTTCATTCAACTCCTTTGACTATAGCTTGTTGATAGCTTGAAAACAACTTTCGTTTTCTTTCAATCTTTGGTCATTTTCAACTCCAATTGATACCATTTATCCTTGAAATAATTCAGGCTATTTAAAAAAGTCTCATTCTCAAAACAGGGATTTTTTTCCCCTTGTTTCCCTTATGCTTACATCTATTTCTTCTAAAACACCATCTGTTTACTTAAGCAACTATATCATAAATTTTATATTGTAAATATTCAATTGATACAGAGATTATTAACATGATATTTTATAGCCTCTTTTGTTTACTAAGTCTTCAAAATCCTTTGTGCATTTTATCATTACCATATATCTGGACTTTGATCAACCTGCTTCTTTTATAACACAATGATAAAAGTAACTCTGAAAGGGTATTCATCAAATGTCAAAAGTATTTCTGAGTTGCACAGACAGTAGAGTGGGTGGTTAGATTTGGAAGGAAGATGTCCTTTCTTTGTTAAATCCAGTGTTTGATTTTTTTTTTTACAATGTTTCTCTTGTTTCTGTTAAATAAAAAAAATACTGAAAATAATAATTAAACATGATTGAAAAGGGAAATTTTCTGAAAGTTAAAGAACTAAGAAGTACATCTTCACCGTTATTTTGTAAACAAACTTTATATTTTGCAAGAGTACCATTAAACACATGTTGCTTGCTCTGTACAGTCCAAAACAAAGTTAGAGGATGTTATTTACAGAAAAGTCACTACTCATTTTTCAGCACTGAATGTTTCTTAAGAATTTGAGGAAAGAATTAGTCAACCAAAAGCAGTTTAGCAATGAGTGGTTTCCTTTATTCTGGGAATACGGCCTATAATCTATCCTACCTCCTTATCACCTATACTTAGATTTGTGGATTTTTCTAGCCCAATGGTATGCTTCTCTTTGGTTCACAATCGATTTCTGTTCTTCCCACCTCAGGGCGAGCTCTTCAAGGTCAAACAAAACTGGTCTTATGGTCTTGGCATCCTCAGCAGCTAACTCAGCGCTTGGCACTTTATAGGACGCATTGTTCAAAGTTAACCTAAGTTGAGTGTCTGTCCTGGTGGAATAATTTTATTGCCTTTAAAAATAAACAAGAAACTTATCGGGCCTGTTTTGTACATTTTCAAGCAATAATTTAATTTAGTATATTTCATAATTGACCTTGAATCCGTCACATCAATTCATAATTAAAAAAAACATACATCCATATGGAAACAGTTGTTTCTGCTCTTGGTTAATATAAACTTTTATTTATATTAACTTTTCTAAAGATGACAAAATCAAATACAGGATGAAATAAGTCTTCTGTCTTGAGGGTTGAAAGTTTTAGTTTATTGGGTCTGTTTAAATTAGAGGTAAAGATTCATATTCATTCTTCCTTATTTTATAATTGTATAGTTAGACACACACTTGAAGTAAGGTAGAGCTATAAATTTATACTTAGCAGTAAGAAACTCTGTGGACAGTGTTCCAAGGTTCTGAGTGTGTGCCGAGGTGCATAGCTGAGACCTCTGCAGATTCACTGACACTGACTCTGGTGAATTCTGTAAAGAGTAACTAGAAAAGAGTCTCCCTGTCATCATCCTGAAATCCAGACAGAGGCACCCACCAGCTAAGAGCAGCTGGCACTGACTTGAGAAGTTTGCCACCGCTGGCAGCAGAACTCCTTAGAAAACTGTAATATACGAGGGATGGATGCAGGCGACGCTCGGTGAGGAGCAAGGTGGCCGAACCTGCTGGGTGCTGACCGTGTCCGTTACGTCTCCTCTTTGAAAGGCACCACGGGAAGTCGCTGTGCAGGCTTCTACTACCCGGCCTGCCTATGTACCGCGCCCTTATTATGTTTCTTCCCTTTACTCTTCCTCTTTTCCTTCTCCTCTCTCTTCCTTTTCCTTTCCTTTTACTTTGTCACACTTTTTCCTTCTGCTGTTTGCATTAGAATGACATATTGATTCACTGATTGACTGATGGAACAGGAATGCTGGAGGCTCAAGCTACCAACAAATCTGCATACTACCTGTGCTTTTTGGTTACTTTACTTGAAAAAAAAATCACATAAAACTCAAATATTTCAGGGTGACTAGACTGAGAGTTACCTATAAAAAATAACTCATATTCATGAAATTTTTTCCAAGTTAAAATGAGAATTTACTAGTTTATTGGATATATTAGAATTTTATAAGCTAAGGTTCGTTGATGTCATATAGTAATTAGATGATGTTTGTAGCTTTATCATCTAATTGTCAGACAAAAAGAACAGGAATATATGAAACACCTTAAATGTAAATTTCATTCGGAGAAGGAACAGTGTTTAATTAAATATGTAATCAAATGGAAGCAAAATACAGTTGATAGCAATATTCTATTTATGAAAACTCCAAAGATTAATAGACCCTATTAATCAATTCACTATATAAGTAAATATGCTGAATTTAAGAGACTAGTGAATATATAATTTTAATCTTAATGAAAATAGCAATTAAAAAGCATGCAAATTAATTTTTCTTTGTGCCTGCATGTAAAGGATTGATACACAGTGGTATTTTTGTACAATGCTCTTTTGGGATATTGTGAGGCTTTATTTTTATTTGTTTTCCCATAATGGTGCAGAGATTTTCATTTTGAAGAAAGCTTTGTCATTGGAAATATTATAATTCCACAAAATAGTTTCTGGAATTTAATTTGCTCTGAAAAAAAAATCACTTGAGACAATATTATTAAACGCTTCTGGAGTTTTCACTATGTGACAGCTGATGTTCTTAGCACTTGTATTAATTCACTCAAAGGCCCTGCTACCCGAGAGGCAGTTTCTCACTACACCTGTTCTCAGTGAAGAAACAGCCAAATGGAAGTTCTGCACCCCGCACATGCTCAATCCGCTCCCAAGAACATTGGTCAAGCTGCTGACTGGCGCCCACTGCACTAACCACCACACTGCAGGGAAAATATATACAGCTTTACAAAAGCAATTTCACATTCTTGAGATTCTATGAGATCGAAATCGGCTAAAAGGAAAAGGTAAGTGGATGTGTACTTGCTAAAAATGTTTTTATTTCAAAATTAGGAAATAAGTATCATTTTTATCTTTGTTACACATCTGATAATGACCGATAATAATGACCGATTCGTCATGTTCTACAATTTCACTTGACAGCTTCTGGGTGTTGGCATTCTTATCCCAAAGAAAACACGGAGGCCGAAAGTGTTAAGTCATTTCTTCAAGGTCAGATAAAATTTATCAGAACTAAAGTCCTTTTTTTTCTTTTAAAATCACAACTTACAAAGGAAAAATGAAAGAAAAGAAGATAAGAGAAGGAAGGAAGAGAAAAGAAAGAAAGAAAGAAAGAAAGAAAGAAAGAAAGAAAGAAAGAAAGAAAGAAAGAAAGAAGAAAGAAAGAAAGAAAGAAAGAAAGAAAGAAAGAAAGAAAGAAAGAAAGAAAGAAGAGAGAAAGAAAAAGAGAGGGAGAAAGAAAGAAATGAAGGAAGGAAGAAATAGAAAGAAAAAGGGATAAGAGAAAAGAGGGGAGGAGTGAGGGAAGAGAAAGTGAGACGAGAAGAAAGGAAGAGGAGAGGCAAGGTATTGGTGACTAAAAGTCTCCTTCAGGAAATTTCTCAAAAATTAGAAGACTGATGGAAATTCCACTGTTCTAAACTATGTAGCTCCTTTAGTATAATTCCCCAAAACCTAAAATTCATTTAGAACCCTAACGTGAAAAATATATTAAGTCACGAACTGCCACAATCTCATTATAAATTAGTTTGCCAAATCATAGTCTCTAAAAATAAAAACTATGTGTGTATTCTGGAAGACAACTGAATCTTACGCTTGGCGAAGGGTGGTATACAAAATGATTTCTGATACATATAAAGTGCATTAAAGAGCACTGAATCACCCTGTGTAAAAGGTCTTCTTCTGATTAAATCAAAGAGAAGGTCTCAGTGGTACTGCATGTCTCTAACTCTTGCCTCTGTTTTTTGTTTTGTTTTCTTTTGTTTTCCCTAAGAAATCAAGAAATGCTTGACTCTAAGTCTTTACCTGTCATGTCTTTTTTTTTCCCATGGATATTTTATTATTTTATAGTTTTGGTGGAGATACTTTAGTGCCACTCTTGGTAGTATTACTGAATTAAATATAAATACATATGTAGAAAAATGTTTCAATAAAAATTAAAAAGAATTGTGTTTTATATGAGCATGAACATTACAAGATAGATTAATATAAACTCAAGCTATAAACACAGCCTCGGTATAATATTTTTATTTTATAGAAGAAAAGAGAAAACATCAAATTCACGTACATCTGTTCCAGATCACACCATTAGGAATTGGAGTGTAAAACCTGGTTTTGCTGTCTCCCCGTTAGCTATGTGAGATAAGCATGTGGCAAAAGTGAAGTCTGACTATGTGTGATTTAGGCAGGAAAGAATGAGACACATCGCAAGCAAAAGTGGCGTGAGACTTGAGGTAGGACAGCCCAGAAGCAGTGCAGAGGGAAGATCTAGATGTCCCCCCTGACGTTATCTAACAAGCAAAACTGTTAGTCAAGGCAGAGCAGTGAAATGTCACCTAACTTCAGTCAAGATAAAATCTTACAGCTGAGATGGTGGCTAATAAGCTTTAATACTCGTCAGACAAAGCACTCAAGCATCTTGGCATTTCACCAAGACCCTAATAAGCAGCGACAAACATCCGAGTTCAAAGAAATAAAGGGTTAAGAAAGAGAACCAGTGTGTTTCCAATATTTTCAAGACCACACCTTCGGAACATGCTCAAAATCTCTCTTGGATGCAACCTAAATCAGAAAGACCATAAACGTATAAAGTTCGACATGAAAATCTAGGGGGAGGTTTTGGGTAAAGCAGTGATTCAGAAATGCTTTCAGCTGCTCCCAGGCACCACACTAAACCTGTCGATGTGAGGCTGGAAATGTGTCTTTTCAGAGGTCAAATAGCACAGAGCATCTGCGGGGGAACTACAGGACTGTCCAAGAAAACGAGAGTCACGGAGAATACAAGGACCTCGGATTTTCTACACAACTTCCTACCAAAAGCACAAAATTTTGTCCTTTGTTTCCTGATCTTTCTTAGGTGAGTTTTCAAAACTTTCAGGAAGCAGATTTCTGCGGTTGGGACAGCAGGGCACAGGGCTGTGGGACAGGGAAATGCAGATTCAAATCTTCGCTACACACTCTTTTTTGCCATTTGAGTTTGGTCAGACTCTGCCTTTCTCTGCAAAATGTTGACATTGATGACAATGTTCCTGGATTGCCGCGAATGCATATATAAGAAACACGCAGGGAAGGCAACTCATATGAACACAGTGTTTATAACATTCACATTCTAGACTCCACTTTCATCTTTTCTTCGCGTTTCTGTGTGGCCTGGCGCCCGGAAAACACAAGGTGATCAATTAAGAGTTCCTGTCCATTCTCCTGCACGAACAAGGCACCCCATTATATTGTTAGAATGCTCTGGTTGTTTGCAAAATCTTTATTCTAAGCCAAAATCTCTCTCTTTTTAACTTCCATCTAATTCCGTCTTCAGGAACAACTCAAAACCACGCCACTCCCTTTCCTATGAGAGTCCTTCAAACGTCTGAAGACAATGACTATGCTTCCCTTTCCTCCTTCCTCACCAGGGTCAACACACCCACTTCTTTCAACTGTTGCTTTTGAGACACAGCTCTCTGGAAACATATTGTCCCAACTGCCTATCACAGACATATTCCCATCAGTTGATTCTGCCCTTAAGTCTGGGGGTTTGATCAGAACATAATAGTTCAAACGCTCGCAGACGAGAGCTGTCGAACGTGAGTTCTCCAGCTTACTGACCAACGGATTCAGCGATTCCTTTAGCGGCATCTGCACTAGCAGGATGCATGATTTTTACATGTGCATTTTGGGAAGCAGGAGACTGTTAAATGAGACACGATCAAACATTGAAAACTAGTAATAATATATATTTCTGTTTGAAGACATTATAAACATTTTCAAATCTCCCTTTCTGTGGGCTACAAAGATGTTATGAATTGTATAATGAAGATGCAAAGGGTATGAATTGAGCTTATTTATCCGCACAGCTAAACTTTGTTACCAGGTCTTCAGTAGCACTCTGGAGGGTGTCTGGAGCCGCGGACGGGCGACCCCTAGCAGGTCAGTTAACCTCTCTGCCTCTCAGCACTCTCATCGGCAAAACCAAACTGGCCCAGGACTGCACTTAGGTGAGGGGACTCTCTCAATTAAAAAGACAAGTTGTACATACACAGTAAGATATGAAGGCAAAAGGTGCTTTATACATCTTGAAAGGAAGAGTCAAAGGTCTATAAGTAACACTCTCCCACTGAGGAGATAAGAAAAAATCTAAGCAGTTTGGGAAACAGAGAGGAGCCCGCTTAGCACATGTTTTAGCTAACATAGTCCTGCGTTCTCGACTCCCTCTCTGCTCACTCAAATCCATCCTGTGCTCAGTGTACATGTTGCTTGCTCTTCTTTTCCGAGCCCATTGCTTTCTAAAGGATTCAACTCCTTCACTATAGCCACCTTCCTCTTTATTTGCACTACACGACGCTGCTAGCTACTGCATGCCTCTGCTTCCTCGGATTGCTGTCTCCATGATTGCTGAATCTTTTCTAACAGCCCAATGCATGGACAGACAGAGACCACCACAGGAAAAGAAGACAAACAAACTCCTTGGCTCTTAACCTGTTACTCATAAAAAACATGATTTGTATATTCTGAGGAAGTCAAGGATATGAAGGATGCTTTTGTTAAAAAAAAAAATCAAAAATAATAATGATTCTTTGCTTTGGCCTACTGATGCCCAGTGAGCAGGTAAAAGCAGAAGAATCCTAAACTTGATTTTGCATCCATGTCTTTTATTGTCTCAAAATGCTGTGTCAGGCCCTCACTCAGTTGTACACAGGCATGTTAATCATTTAGGGAGTGTTGTCTATAAGCAGGCTATTCAAGATTGATTAGCCCATAACCTGTCTCACCCCTCTGTTGTGGACTGAGGACATCAAGATATTTCTAGGTACATTCAGGTAAAAATGGGCACCCAAAGTCTCCAGCCATTGTGCTAAACCTGCTGTCATCTTGGATTCTAGCAGAGTGTCCACCAAACTGAGACTTCCTCAAACAGAAACAATCATCTCACCGAAATCGAATTACCCTCTCAAGCAGGAATGCATTCTCCAGAGCCCTCTTGCAAAACCAGAAGCCTCTCTACAAAAACTGCACTCGTTTCTTTGCTAACACACCAGTTTAACTGCCTCCATCAACACTGTGTGCTCTCAAGCTCCGCAAGCTGAAGCCCCTTTCCATTCTCTCTCTCTCTCTCTCTCTCTCTCTCTCTCTCTCTCTCTCTCTCTTTTTCTAATTCTGCCCAATAAATCAGCTGGTGCCTCTCACTAACTCAGCCTGGTATGTTTTTTTGCATTGCTGAATCAAGAATCAGGTCAGAGTCGGTGTGGCGAGCACCCATAATGGCAGGACTCTGGGGGACTGAGGCAGGAGCATCACAAGTTTGAACCCAGCATGGGCAAGTTAGCAACCTGGGAGGATGCTGGCTCCAATAATGAATAATAATAAGACTGCAGGCGTAGCTCAGTGTGAAGGCCCTGGGTTGAATCCTCACTACCATTAAAAAAAAAATAGAAGAAAGGGGGGAGAGAGAGACAGAGAGAGAGAGAGAGAAAAGGAGAAGAAGAAGGAGAGCAAGGAAAGTAGGAAGAACAGAAAGGAAGAGAAAGAATGAGAGAAAGCCTGACCCAGCTGAGCTGGAGGTCCTGTCTCTTTCTTAGAGAGACCTCCTTGGACCTCTTTTGATAACAACGAAGAGTGAAAAAGTAGTAGCAGTTGTTGCTACTACTGATTCACTTAAATGGAATGAAAACGGAAGGCCAACTATACACCAAGGCACAGTTCACTGACATCTTTTAAATGCTTTACCTAAGAGGGAAATTCAAATGGTATTTGCCAGAGCAGAGTGTGCTGTGAATTGTGTCACCAGAAATCCTTCCCATATTAGTTCATGCAATCAAAACGCAGCACCTTATCTTGAATCCTAAAGTGTTGTAATTACATGTAGCAAACAAAAGGTTAAATCACGCTCTTCGGGAGACTACATCTCTTGGAAACACAAGTAGGTTATCGCCCCAAAAGGCTTAAGAACAACTTAGCATTTGCAAAGCTTAACTTCTTGTTTGCTGATCTGATTAAAGAGCCTGGAAGACATGCAGTAGTCATCTAATCTTTGCAAATAAGAGGAATACTGACATATGCTTTAACTAAGACTTCCATTCCCTGACTACCTTCCTACCTGATATTTGGCAGAACGCTGATACCCTACTTCTAATGCAAAGTACATGTCAGTGAGGAAATCTGCCTGAGTAACTGATAGAAACTCTGCCACCAGCTATCTGTGGCAACAACCTGGTCTCCTGCTCTTTCCCTGTTCCTATCAGGACAACACATCTGCTCAATGGTTCTGATTTAAGATCTGAGTCTGACAGAATTTGGAAATGGAATGACGCCCCGGGGCCCCTGTGTTAGAAGCCTGGCTCCCAGGATGGTTCCGGTGGGAGATGGTGGAAACTTAAGAGACGGAACCTAGGAGGAGATTTTAGGTTGTAGGCTGCATGGCCCCAAAAGGGAAGGTGGGGCCCTGGCACTTTCCTCTCTTGTGTTCCCTGACTCATGATGAGGTGAGAGGTTTTGCTCTACAATGTGCCCCCCAAGTGATGTGCTGCTTTGCCCCCAGTCCAAAGCCATGGAACGAACACATAATGAAATTCAACTCTAAAATTAAGAGTCAAATAAACCTTTCTTCTTTATAAGTTCAAACTAACAGACACATCACTGGCAAATATTGGGCAGTATCATGGCAAAAACTAAAAAGCTCACTTGTCCTGTTAACTCTAGGAGCCTGAAAAAGTCATTAAATCTCTCTGAGCTTAATCTTCATCACTGCCAACATGGGAATAATAACACTTATTCATAGGATTGTAAAGAACAGGAAAGGGATTTGGATAAAACCAGAACAGTGAATTGCACTTGTCTCGACAAGTGGTATTATCCGGTGTCAGTGCAAGCTGGCAGAAATGGTGAAGCGAAAGATGCCCCCAAATAATGTGTTTCTTGTTACAGAAAATATAGTTCCAGAATAATTTGATTCACTGGGGGAAAAACACTTAAACTCAGCTTATTTTTCAGTTCAAGAACAATGGTTTTAACGGACATTTACTCAGCAAAATATATAAA
>PVJO010015911.1:0-43554 GCA_004026905.1 Hystrix cristata | reverse complement strand
CCAATTTTTCCAGCACCATTTGTTAAATAGGCTATCCTTCTTCCAGTGAGGGTGTTTGGCTTCTTTGTCAAAGATGAGGTATTTGAGTGTATTTGGGGTTGTTTCTGTATCCTCCAATCTATTCCATTGATCCTCAGGTCTGTCTTTTTGCCAGTACCATGCTGTTTTTAATACTGTAGCTCTGTAGTATAGTTTTATGTCAGGGACTGTGATGCCCCCTGCCTCTCCCCTGTTGCTTAGGATCATTTTTGCTATTCTTGGTCCGTATGTACTATTTTTAGTGTTTGGTATATGTCAGTGAACAACGTGGGCAGAGATCCTTATATTGAGTGTGCAGGTGGATAAAACAGTCTGGAATTAAGTGATGAGGTCGAGGTTGGAAACATAAACTTAGGAGTCATTCCCAGGCACATGGGCTAGGGATCCTCATAGGCACCAGGATTGCATCCTTAGAAACAAAAGCACTAGCAGAATCTGAGTTCTATTGTATGTTGTGCACCGTATACAGGCTCATGATAATTTCATAATTTATCACTTTGGATTAATACAAATTCATGTTTTAAAGGCTAACATATACATGGATATAGATTTAGCACATTGGCAAATGTTTAAATAAAAAAAATTTGTTACAGTCAAAGATGCATTGCTATTTATCCCCAGCAGAATACCCAAAATGCTCTCCCTCACTACAAATAAACTTATCCCATCATTCTTGGCAATGTGTTTTTTACTGTAATGATTTTTTAAAGCATTTAAACATTCATCATATTTTTGATCACACCTGGCATATCAAGATTGCCAGCTCTGGACTAGATTGTCTACAATCAAATACCGGCTTCACTCTTAAGAGCTGAGTGACCTTAGGAGAATTTCCCATGCTCTGAGTTCTGATTTTCAATTGAACAGTGGAGATTGACATTGACACTTATAGGGTTACTATAAAGATTCACTGAATTAGTATATGTAAAACACATAGACAACTTCTGACATGTCAAAATTTCTCAGTTAACTAATTGTGTTTTTCATCATTATAAGTGTTCTTGCTAATAATCAGCAATAATAGATAAGACAAATTCCAAATTGACATGTGCTTTTAAATCAAATACGAAAAAGGAGAATTCCTATTCTAATGTATCAGAGTAGCAGGGAGATGAATAAAAAAATTTTAAAAAGGATGCAGGGTTCATCAAGAATCTCAATCCCATACAAAGAACTTGAGGAGGAAAGAAAAGTTTAAACATGCTGCCCATGGCGACAGGAGAAGAGTAGATTGGGCAGGTGGGCCACAGGTGCTGGCCCTTCCTGGGGAAGCCCTCTCCTGTGAATGCGTTAGCAGTCTCCCCTAACCCTCTTGAATGTTCGTGGAAGCCTGCAGTAGTCAGAAATGACAAGCAAAGCACCAGGCTGAATTAAACATACTGTCACATGCAGCATCAGTTTGCCTGGTTGTGTCTGGGTGGAGGATGGAGCATGTCTGTATGATTTCTCAGAGGTGGAAGAATTTCTATTGGCAGGACTTCCAATAGGCATTTTAGAGGATGCTTTTAATGAAATCATGAGTTGGGATTTTGTTTTTCAGATAAAACTAATTCAGGGAGTCCTGGCTCTCTGCCCTTCTTTGAATTATGTCCTCTGTACACTACCCACGGGTGCAGAAGGAGATGCGAAAGAAGCTGTGAATACTGTGTGCTCTTCAGTTTGGGCTGTGTGTTTCTTAGGAAACTATCACAGCTGTTTTTCACTTCAACCTGAGATTATGTGAAGCATATCTACCTTTAAAACGTATGAAATGGCCCAGATGTGCTTTTACTGTTTGGCCTTTTATCTTTCCTTATGTTGTTGTTTTGGGGTCATAAAACCTTAATGCTTTGACTTAAGTGGTGGCTAAATTTAAAGGTACTTCCCTTTGAGTTTGATTCTAAGACCACAGAATTAACTTTCTATTATATTTATGCCTAGAGACTGCTTTTCTTTCCATATGTCTGTTATTTTTAATGACCGAATAAGCATGTGAAGAATGACATCAAGTTATAAGATTGACTGTTTCAAAGGCATATTGCATGTGGACATGTAGATGTTATATTGGCCAGAAGACAAAAGTCATTTCAGTACTATCGTCATTGCTCAGAATATTTTGAGCTTCCTTCCTGGTATTGCTCTCTGATATGACTTTCTAATTTTGTAGATACTTTGGTTGACAGTCTCTTCTGTTCTGCCTCCCAAAGCGTCGGATCTGTGAATGAGACAGACTAGGTTCTGGACCGTCCTATCTTACTCTAAATATCACTGAGCGATTTCTCTTGATGCCACATGAAACCGAAGAATCATCCAACAGAGCACTGACCAAAATTCTTGACCCACAGAAGTAAGAAATACAGTAAAATTGTTGTTATAAGAATCAGAGAAACTTACCACTATAAAGTGCTTGACATATAGTAGATGATTAGTTATATCCATTCACATGATCACTGCCTCGTGCTGGCCATTGTTCTAGGTCAGTAGTGGGGAACCTATGCCCCCCATGCCACAGCTGACTGTTTATGTAATCGAAAGCTCTAAAAGGTTAGCTGCTCTAGGGGCTAGGGATATGGCAGGCAACAAAACATGTAAAAACCTCCCCTTATGAAATGCACTTCCTTCTGCAGGATGCAGACGGTGTAAAGACAAATGGCTATAGGTTATTTTAGTTAGTAACAAATGCTACGGAGAAAAATGAAACAGGTCAAGTGATATAGGAATCCTAGCACCGGGTACAGAAAGATGGGTGGTGAGCCCTTGCCATTTTAAATACAGAAATTTTCTGTGACAAGCTGACATGTGAGCAAAAGTCTGAAGAAAATGTGAGGATTTGAACATTTCAGAGGGTGTGGCTGGTGCAAAGGACCTGCACAGGAGTGCACCCTGCATGTTCCAGGAACAGTGTTGGGGGTTAATATGGTTGGAGTGGAGTGTAGGGAAGGGAGATTCGCAGTCATATATTCTGAGAGAGAGCGGGGTCTTGGGGTCACTGCAATGACTTTCTCTCTGGAAAAAAATGGGTCCCAGTGAAGGCAGCAAGTACCGGAGTCACATAATCTGGTTGTTAGTTTTTGTTGTTTTTCATTGCTAGAATGACCTGTTAGCAGGTAGTAGGGCCAGAAATAGGCTCTAGATCTGTTTAGTACCCAAACCAATGTTTTGTTGCTACACTGTGCCGTCCTGATATTGTAATAGCCAGGGTCTCAGAGTCTTTGTATAAAGGATCCTGTCTCCAGGAGCTTACAATTGAAGAAAAAGAAACAATCGGAAATACTAAAGACTCTCTCTCTACTCGGTACCAGGGAATTTTCCAATTTGTGCCATTTCTCAGCTTCTGTTCATCCCTCCTTGGTCATCTTCAGTTCATCCCAGTTTGTAGAAAGAATTTAGAAATGGACAGATTTTCCCCTCAAAGGCAAAGGGGTTATCCAGGCAGAAGGTTTGAATTTTTCTCTTCTGCCCTCCTTCCCTTCACAGGACACAAAAGAATATCTGGATGAAGAATATCTTATTTCTCAAAGGGAAACGCTAATGATATTTGGCCCCAGTAACCTTTCTTGGCCTTGCTACTTCCACTGAGCTCATCATATGGGGACACGATTTACATAAGAAGTGGATCTGTAATAAATTTCCCCATAAATTCCTTCCAGCAGCATGCAGACCTTTTTAGTTCCACGGCGTGTGCTCATATAATGATCCTCCACCTGGCTCGGGACCTTTTTATGTGAGAACATTAAACTAATTTTGCTCGGAATGTCGGATGGTTTCTCAAGGTGGCGCACCTGATTCTGAGTTGCAGTTCACAAGGCTCTTCGGGAAGATGGATGGATCCCTGGAGACTCTTTAGGATTTCCATTGCCCTGCAAGCTTCTCTCAGAACCCAGCTCATCTCTGACAACCTTCTGCTTCACATTTGGTATCCCTGTGACAGCCACCGAATGATCCGGTAGGGTCAAGAAGTCAACTGACTCCCTCATATGCTTCTGCCATCACTCCGGCCTGCTCAGGGCAGGAGCCAGTCTTCCAGGTGCCTCGGCTGCTAGAAGGGTGTGAGTGTGACCAGGAAGCTGATGGGAGTAAAAGATCAGAATTCTTAATTGGGGATGGCTTAAATGGTTCATTCCATGAGTGACATTTTTTTCTGGTAGCATCACCATTCTGAATGGTGTGATGCTCTCTCTTCCATCATCTATGATGAGAGAATGTGGCTTCTCTTTGGATGCTAGCTGATCCTTAGCAGTACATGGAATGGCACTACTGGAAGACCTAACAGGAGGCTGGTTCTGGGGGGTACTGTAGGTACAGATGATATCCATTAAAGTATTTCATCTGTCAGCTACCAAATGTCCTCCATACAGAAGCCAGGAATGAATCCATGGACTGCTTGACATGAAAGGTCTAACTTAATGAAAGGATCTAAGGAAACATGAAAGTATTATGTTTGCACCTGGAGGAAAAGCGACATTGGGTCCTTGTAGTGTTTGTTGCCTCACTGGTAACTCCTGCTGTGTTCTTAACTTTCAAAAACCTCAGCTGAATCTAAATCTCCTGCTTATGCTGTGTGGAGTATCGGAGCTTAAAGTAAAGCCACATTATCCTGCTTGATGTAGCAGAGATGATGGCTGGGTTATGAGTGTACTCAGAAAGCCCCGGCTTGAAAGAGATTTTAAATAAACAGATGAATAGAGCAATCAAATGGCCTTCCAATCAGATCCGAGCAGATTAGAACTTCATGCAGGCTCCGATACAAACATAGTGCCATATCAGACTCATTCATTTGAGGTTCTCATGTTGCCCTGACCCTCGAACACTGACTTCAGGTCCACTTTCACTGACATCTTTCAAATAGTCTCCATGGAGTAGGATGCTGACTGTTACTAGGGCTGCTTTTGTCTCATACTTACTCTTCATTTACAAGCATTGCTATGTTTTATTTCGATCAAGTATTTTACAATTATTATCACTATCATTTTCTGTTGGCCCTGAACCTAGGATGATTATTTTTATGTATTTTTGGTTGTCATGACTAAAGGAGGTGGGGGTACCACTGGTATCTGGAGAGTAAGTGCTTGGAAAGCATACACAATGCATAGGACAACTCTTACAACAAAAATTATTTGGCCCAAATATCAATACTGCTGAGGCTGAAGAGCCTTGTGTAGTTAATTCTTGTAATTATATGTTGCCTTGGCACGCATTGTGAATATGAGTTGGATTTTCCTATACCAGAAACAGAGCTTTGTTATCCTTGACATAGTTTCTGGTTTTGCACCTCTACTCCGCTCCTCAAGGGATAGCTAGCTACAACCTCCTAGACTTGCCCCACTGACTATTCATACCCTGCATCAGCCATGCAGATGTTGTAGTGACCCACCCTCAGTCACAGTGTGAGTCTGTGGAACTTGTGCCTGTTGCTCTAAATTCACCAATTCAGATTCCCTTTGGAAGACTTGGTGGGGAAACACCCTGGCTTTTGCTCACAGGTCTCCCTCTCTGTTGTCCCTACTTGATAGCTGAGCGTGTGTGTTCTAAGTGTGGCTCCCTGATGCCCAACCTCCTTCCCCTGGGGTCTGTGAGGCTCTCTACTCTTCTTCTCTGGGATCTCTTGGTAATACGTTTCTTCTGTTATTGCCTGTGTTCTGTTGAGTTGCATCCTGTGTGTTTCCCCTGATATGCACAACCAACCAGGGCTCTCCTGGAGAGTGGCTATCTTGGTAGGAGTAATTGAACATGGGTCAGACAAGAGCTGCGAGGGCACCTGCCAGTAAAAACAAGTTTTGTTTTAGAGGACACTTGGTTTTGGGTCAGACACTTAGGCTTTAAACCATCCATCAGGATAAAGAACTATCCCATAAACACATGCTGTAAAAATCCACAAACACTTCCAGGAGTCCTGTCTGGGCAGAGCTAGAATTCATAGCCACTTTTGTGAAGAAGACCTCACAAATTAGAAAAAAACGTAACACCCTTATTTAGAGTGAGGCTGTTGGCAATTTCTGTTTCAGAAACCAAAACCCAAAAGCTAAGAAATGCTGCCAATAGCTACTGCTTTAGGCCACGTATATATCATGTCTGAAGTAGACTGTCTTAATAATTTTTCAATTTTCATTAATCTGATCACATCACACTTTTGCTTAAAATCCTTATGGCTTTGTGTCCCTTGCTGTGTGGAGACCAGATTCTTTAGCATAGTAACAAAGTGAGCTCCTTCACTCTGCCAACCTGAGATGGAAGAGAAGGGCCTGACACTTTCCAAGAGTTACCTCCTTAAATTCACTTTCCTATCTTTCATATGTGATGGTCACAGCTGCATGAGGTACCACATGGACAGCCATGGCTACATGAGATGCTCTGTTTTGCCTGTGGCAAGTTTTGGCACGTGTCCATCCCGGATGATTCTGCCCCACACCCTCTCTGGGTGATTCCCTTTCTCAGTCCAGTCCACAAGGAGCCCCCACCTGCCCATGACTGAGAAATTCTGCAGTTAACTAGAAGGACATTATGTGTGCGTGAACTTGCCTATTCTTTCTTGTAAGTGACCTCCCCATATCTGTAATGTGTCAGTCTATGCTCTATTCCCCTATATGCTGTGGCCTAAGTTTGAATAAAGCCTCTTTGGGGTAGCATATTTTTGTCTAGTCATGATTTCCATTTCAAGTGGAGCATGCTAAACTGGTAGCACTAAGAGCTGTTAATATCAAAGGCTGCTGGCCCTAAAAGCAGCCAGCAGCCAGGATTGGTAACACAAGATGGTTAGAAGTCAAAGGATGATGGAAAGCAATGAAGAATTGCCAAGGAGCTACCATCTCTGGTCACCTGAAGGATTCCCAAGGGCTGCTGAGAGCTGCTGACTCTGGCTGCCAGAAAAGTGGTAGAATAAGTGCTAACGTTAAGGGCTGGTGGCTGCTGCCATTCAAAATTTGGGACTGTTAACTGTTAAAGAGCTATGCTTTGCCTATCCAAATCGAGCAAAAGAACTCTCAGCTGATTGGTGTGTACTTAATTCATCAACAGTGTGAGCGCAATCTGCTTCATCTTGTATATCTATTGCCACCCTCCTAGCTAAGCGATGTGCTCTATCATGAAAGAGAACAAAGTCTGTGAAGCTGGTCTGGGTTCAAGTTCTGGATTTTCTATTCATTTACTCTATGACTTTGGACAAGTTCTGTGATCTCTATGACCGAAAATTTTCTCATTCATAAAGTTACAATAGTTACAGAATCCTGCAGGTTGTAGTAGGGTAATACTTCATGTGCCTGATGCATGGCATGTGAACACTGAACACTGTTTTATTAGCCAGATACCAGGGTAAAGCCAAACTGTTGCAATAATTTCCTGATGGTCGTTATGCACCTCTTCTTAGGGTCATCTAGGGGCAAGATATGGATACTTCCTTTGGTGAAGACTAATACTGGGAAAACGTTTTTTTAAAAAAGTTATTGAGCGAGTGTTTGTTTCCTCATTGGAAAATATGAAATAATTTTATTGAGTTTCAGGGAAAATATATGGGTACTTTCAAACGAGATTAATCACTTTATTCAACTGAATAAAGTTTAGTTTAACTGAAGAATGCTAATTAAAAACTGGTTAGCCACAAGCAAGATAATGCCTGAACGTGTTAAAGTGAGAATAGTAATATATAAATGGTTTTCTATTTTTTTCTCCTGAATTTAGATCACAGGAGCAGACAAAGCTGTGTGGCCTCAGGTCAGGGTTACTCACTGTGGATCTTGTTCATCTATTACACTGTTGATTTGGATTCACCCTTCAACACAATTTGGATTAACCCTTCAACACATGTACTTGTTTCCAACCATAATAACCGTTAATATTGTGCCAGGTTCTCACTGATGTGTTCAGTGTCTCCTTTACAAGGGCCTATTCCATTATTCTGGTTTTCTCAACTTTCCCAACTTGCTCTAGCTACACAGAGCTATTCGGCAAACATGCTCTGAATTTTCCATACATGTATGTTTCACTCTTATACCACTTTCTCCACCTAGAAATCTGTTACCCTCCCTTTTCTGCTTGTAGAAATCCTACCTTTCTCTTCCATGAATCTTTCCTTGAATTTTTCCAATCAGACAAGGTCATAGGATTCTCTGAATACCTGATGCAATTTTACCTGTATATTTGTTAAAGAATTGATTTAATTCTCCTGGGATTTATAAGGCTCTCTTTGTTCTTGTGTTAGAAGAGATCTATATTGTATCAGAATTATCTTATCTCGATCCTCAACCTTCATGTCATCATGCTTCCCAAATGGTTACAATTCAACCAATGCTTGTCTTTTTTCTGTAGAAATCAGAAAACAATAATATATTTATGAACATATTATGCCTTCTTTATAAGTCACAATTAAGTGAACTAATGTGTACTAAGATGTTTTATAAGCATCTTATAAATACTTTCCAAATAATATTTATTGCTCTAATTAGGATACTATTGTTAAGCACAAGATAATCTTGTCAGACAGACTTCATTAAGATCAATCTGACCTGTCCATTTTCCAGGTGTCATATTGCAGACATTAAAAGCTTTGGGGGCAAATTACTTCATGCTCTTTTATCAGTTTTTTTTTTCCCCATTTCTGTGATGGAGGCTTTATAAAGATCAAAGTAAATGAGAAGTGTCTGCTATTGTCTTACCCTAGTACCTAGTACATTGAAAATGCTTACTCATTATTGACGACCATTGTTTCAATTGGAAAAATACAAAAATCATAGCTTGGTTTGGCAAAGGACAAAAAATCAAAGAAACATAATGCCTGTCGCATGCATGCATTTTTATAAACAAAGGGTAACACTTTGGAAGCAAATGAGCTGTTGCCTTAGAACATTTCCCAGTATGGAATTGGAAAATTATCTTTTGACCCCGTCTGTGTCCGTGTCTGCCAGGGCTTCTCCTCTAGCTTAGCACAGGAACACCTGCCCTGTTGGCAGACTGAAGAGGATGCAATCTGCTAACATAATAGAATGCTTTAGAATTTGGCCTACAGTAAAGACAGATGCTGTGGAAGGTTGAGTGAGGTAACATGATCTCTCTTTGGACGTACTGTTTTGTTACATTTTTTCCTTATTATAAAAATGTGTGTATCTCCAGTTACTATGGAATTATCACTTGCCAATTACTGTCTGTCTCACTAAGTATGTGTCTTTATACTCACTATAACTGCTTTCTAGTTGTTTTATGTTGCCACACTTTTAGATTTTATGAAATTTTCAATGTGTGAAATATGTCTTCTTCTTTTTATCTTTTATAAGGAAGCCATTGATTAATTGACACATGAAAATTCCTAAAATAATTGTACTATTTAAAAATATTATTCTGTTATAGCTACAAATATGGTACTAGGCAGAATTCGTAAATCCAGACAACCCTAGACTTAATTATGGACTTTACCTTTACTTGTCACCATCATTTTTATTGTGTATGGCCCACTGTCCATGGTTTTTATGCATAAATAGAAGCCATGGCTGCCATACCTGTTGACTATTCCAGAAAAGGCAGAAATCAAGACTTTCGAGACAGAGTTTCTGTTTTTTAAATTTGATGACCATTTCAGTTATTTTAAAAATAGTGTTTAGACCAAACAAGATATGTCTGTGGACTACTGTGTGAATGTACACTATGACCAATGTGGGAGGTGGGAAGGGAGGAAGCTACATCAAGTTTTTTCAATTTAGTAAGAAAATTAAAAATCTTGAACAGAGTTAAAGAATGACTGTTTTTCTAGTGGAAAATAAAGCTAAAAGTACATACCAAGTGATATTTGTACACAATAAAACTAAGGAAATACCCATGAAAGGTGGTTTCTATGTCAGTAGTACCATATCAGTTGTTTTCATTAATTTTTCAATTATCTTAGTGTGTATAATTTTAATTGGGAAGCAGAGAGAAAGAACAGACAGATAATGGCACCGATTGGTGAATTTTCATGGAAAGCTCTATTTTGACCCATTATAGCTTATGAGATATTGTCTCTAAGTATTTTAGTATGTATCAAGTTAATAGCTGGTGGATCTTTCTAGTGAACTAAAAATAAAGCAAACATTTGCTTGTGCACTTTTGTGGTTGAGGCTTCCAGCTGAAGAAAAGAACTGTTTCTCTTAAGCATTAGTAAACAGAGATACCTCTGCCACCTAAGACTGGGCTGGATCCTTCCTCTGAGGCAGATATGTTCGTTGCCTACCCCGTGTGCAGCTTCCCACTCTTCTCTGCTGTTAGATTGAGTGGGGAAATAGGGATGTGCCAGAAAATGAATAACACCCAGTGGAAAAAAATAGCTCGACTTCTTGCCTCTAGAGTGGCCACGTGACTTGCTTTTGTCCAAAAGAAGCCAGCAGATTGCTGGGTGACATTTCTAGAAAAGGCATTTAAAATGAGATAAATTCAATTAACCTGTACCTTTTGCCTCTAATCTTCCTTCAGTCTGAAACATGCATGCAGTTCTGATTTACCGTTTGTGTCCGTGGGGTACCTAGTACACCTGTTCTGCTACGTGGTTTGTCTATGTCTTCTGCTTTTCATTTTTCTGTGGACCTTGTTTTGTAATATTACTTTCCACAGGGAGAAGAGAATCTTTGGTTTCAGTTACAGAATGATTGATCGCAATTTTATTATTATTATTGTTGGTGAATGTCAGCGAGACACACAGATGTCTCTGACTTCATGCAGAAACAGGCTCCTTCTTTCCAATACTGAATAAGATTATATCCTTCAAATTCAGGATTCTGTTAGATGAAATTTCATGTGATTACCACTAAGAAAAGACCCAAAAGAATACATGATATGTTCATGATGGCATCAGTACAAGCTCTTCCTTAAAGGAGAGAACTTCTATTTCCACTAATCCTCTGCTTACAGTTTTCCCATTTGATGACTGAATATTCCGCAGACTAAATTATGGTGGTGGATGTTTTAAATCATGGCTGTCCTTTACGTTCTGGTTTATCCAGTGCTGGATGCATTTGTATTGTAACATGACGTTGGGTCCTGCCTCTCTCTTACTATTGTGGGAGAGATGTCATAGCGAATTGAAGGAGAATCTCTGCTGGTTGCTACTGTACCAGTGCTAGAAATAACTTATGTAGACACTAAAGTCACTGGAAACTGCATAAATACATTTCTGTGAAACAAATAAACAAACAAACAAAACACCCTGTGCTCATGCTGACTTCCCTTTCACCAGATTCCCAAACTGTGTGTGGTCACCCGGAGGTCATGTGACTGGAGGGGAACTGTGGCAGAGGACTAGATGAAGGGGAAGAAGCAGCCTTAGTGGATCACAGGGGCTTTGGGAGGCACTTGCGTCAGTGGGCTGAGACTTCATTAGCTTCTTGGTAAATTTGCATTTGCTGAAAACTTGAACTGAGCTTAGACATGTCTGCCTTTGAAGGGCAGGAAGCTACTCACTCTAAGTGGGGAAACAAATTTATGTTCTAGTCTCTTTTCACAGAGACGCCTGAGGTAGAGAGTAAGGGGAAAATAGATTTCAAAAAACTAAATTTTATTTCTTTGCCACTGAAAGGTAGGTTTGGAGGTGAGGAGCTATGTATATTTTAGTTAAATATATGTAAGTGTATTTAGATATAAACAGAATATCCAGAGTATAGGAAAAAAAGAAAAGAAAAGAAAAAAGCTACCATAAATAAGAAAGAACCAAATTTAAAAGAAGGAACTATTTACACTATCATTGTGGAGCAAACCATTACAAACACAGCGGCTTGAAGTGTGTACTGTCTTATTCTCTTTCCTGATTTGGTGGGTTGACTGAGCTTGACTGAGGAGCTCCTCTGGCCTGTGTGACTGCCGCTGCCCATCGTCAGGGCTGGCCCTTGTCAGGAGGCTTGCTGGTAGTCTGCTCTTGGTGGTTCACTCTCAAGGCTGGTGGCTGGCTCTCGGCAGGGAGCTGGGCTGGGGCTGGCAGCCTTAGGATCTTGGTCTCTGGCTTATTTGCATTCCACAGGTTTCTCACCTCATGGTTTTAAGAGGTGCTAAGGAAGGGAGTTAGAATAAAAGTGGAAGTTGTGTTTCTTTAAGGCCTGGTTTCAGACAGTTAAGTAGTAGTATTGTATTAGCCAGGGTTCTCTAGAGAAGCAAAACCAGTGTATTTATATTATTACAGGAGATTTATTAGATTGTCTTACATGATCAGGGCTTAATCGTCCAACAGTGACTGTCTGTAGGATGGGAAGCTGCGCAAATTAGTAATGGCTCAGTGCAAGAAGCTGGAGGCCAGCCAGATATGTTGGTGTATGACTGTAATCCCAGCACTGAGGGAGGCTGAGGCAGAAGTACTTCAAATTAGAGTTCTGCATAGGCAACTTGGCGAGACCCTGTCCAAAGGATAAGAGGAGGAGAAGGGGAAGGGCGAAGGGAAAGGGGGGGGAGGGGGAGGAGCCTTCAGAACAACAACCAGTGGTGTAGCTCCAGTCTGAGGCTGGAGGACTAAAAGTGCCCTAGAAGGCTGCTGGTCCAAGTCCTTGTTCAAAGCTGAAGAATCTGAAGTTTGATGTCCAGGAGCAAGAGCAGCAGCAAAAAAGATGCGCTTGAGAAGGATTACTGAGCCGTGTAGGATGTAGGTATCTGCCTTTTCCCCCTTTTTTGTTCCATCTGGGCCCCTGACCTATAGGATGTTGCCTCCCATGTTCAGGGCAGATCTCATTCAGTTTGCTGACTCACATGGAAATCTCTGAATACACCCTCACACACATACCCAGAAGAATGCTTTACCAATTTTCTAGGTATCCCTTAATCCTGTCAAATTGACCACTAGGATTAACTGATCACAATCATCTCCAAAATGTCGTATGGGTCAAAGAAAGCCATAGTGCAGGAGAGATTCAAAGGGTTGGTTAGCAAGGACTCCTTGACAGGGTGACTAACTAACAATTTGTGGCTACTGTAGAGGGAAGGCTTAGTCAAATTTCATATTCATACAGAGTGATCATTTGACATCTGTATTATAAAAATAGAAGTAAACAAAGACAGGAAGAGTATGCCTAGCTCATAGCAAGTGCTTAGACATTGTTTGCTGACTTTATGGTCCAGGTTTTTAAGCCTATGACTTTTAACATATGGGATCTTACATTTTAGATTCTCCAAAATGTCTGTATTTTCAAACTGTGTTGGAGTCTCAACATTCTTCAAGTCAAAACCTACTTTTTAATTCAGAAAATCTGGTCATTATATTTACAGATCATTTGTCTATAGTCTTGTCCTAGCTAGCTCTGTGGCATTTGGGTTTCTTGAAATTGTTTAGTGCTCCATTGCTTTCTTTTCACAATACCCCCTCCCCGCCATGGGCCTTTTTGGTTTTTGGCAGTGGTAGGCGAGATGGCTTCTACAACTGAGGTTTCCTGTAGCTTATAGGATCGGAGGCATATTTCCAGTCTGAGACAACCTATTGAAAGAAGTGAGCAATTTTACAGCGGGGGTGATACCCTCACCCATAGCATATGTTTACATCACACCATAGTAATTCTACTGACAATTAAGATGGGGGGGTCAGTTTTGCCAAAAAAAAAAGCTTGGAAAGTGGAACAGAGGAATAAGGGGCTTGTTTGTCCACATGAAATATTAACTTGAGTGCAAGAGGAAGCCAGGAAAACCGTAAAGATGAGGTGGGAATAAAAACCCTTGATGCCTGCACAACTCATTTGGGATTAAAACCCAGGGCCATCCTGGAACCTGATATAACCGTTCATGCTGTAATCTAAAGCCTTGTCAACGTATTGCAGGTGCACACCACATGACCAGGTGGGGAAAAAAGAGGCGAACCCAACGGGGAGGAGATGTGTCGGTTTCATCCTCATAATACATTCATCCCAAGGTACATGTGTGCATCTGGTTTCTATTTCAGAACTTTTTACTAGTAGCTTTACAAAAAGTGGGGCAGACAATTCTGAGAGTTAAGGGGACCATATGTTAACAAGAGCCTGAGAGGGAAGTGGTAGAGTTGTTCAGGGATCTACGAGAGCTGCTGAGGACCACAAGGAGGAACCCAAGGGATTTAGGAGAAAGTGCCTGGACTTTAGGTTGGGCCACCTAAATGGTCACATGTTCCTTGGCAACGCTGAATCTTCAGAGATCCCAAAGAATTTTGAAGACATGGCTATTTTTTTTTTTAGAAAAATTTGAGGCTGATTGCATTTTGGACAGAGATAAAATGCTTTTCTGATGTGGAATGGATGGAAAAATTCCTGAATTCTTGAAGTAGAAGGGACATTCAGTCCAGATCGTCATTGACAGGGCCCTCAGCTGCTCTCTGATGGCCTTGTATGTGAAGTGGGTTACTGGAGCTGCCCAAAGCTACAGAGTTTGTGTCAGAGGCATCCCAGAGGCCCCTATTCATTCCCTCCATCCTGGGCACTTGTTCAAGTGTATGCTGCTCTGATGGAGCAGCAGCCCCATAAAGGTGTGAGGATCCCACTAGTCTCAGTACCCTGAGCCACTGCCTCGCCTGCAACTATCCTGCATTTGTCCAGTGGTCTTTGTGGAAGTACACGATTGGGAACACTATTCTTACTATATGAAGTGAACGGATGCTGAAATTATGTGGCTGCCGGGAGCCCTCTCAATGGTTTGGCCACATTGGAACTTCCTGAATTTCCTCTGGAGAGTCATTGTCTTCACTTTTATAGAGCAGTACTTGGATCACCACTCCCAAATTCACTAATGTACCCACGGGTAACGCTTGAGCTCTTCATTTGTTCTCACTCACTCATTTATTGATTTATTGAAGAAGGCTTTAGTGAGGATCTATTGTAGGAAATGCTTCATGGTGGGTGCTGTAGGGGTAACATGAAGTCAACACAAACTGGCCATGAACTCTGAAATTAAGAAAAAGGCTGCTTTGAAAAAAAAAAAAAAGAAAGAAAAAGGCTGCTTTGTAGGGTTGAAAATGTAGCTGCTCTTTAAACAGCATTCAGCCAAAAAAGATGGTAAGAGTTTGAATTCCCAGCAGAAGCTGTCGATGTGGGCCTTAGATGTTGGGTGGGATTTGGCTGTAGAGGGGGGAAGAGAAGTCCATGGGTGGAGGTGCTGCGTGAGTAAGGCACCTTCTTATCTTCATTTCATTCTCAGAATCTCAAAGAAGATATGTCTGTGCTGCCTTTGCTGCTGCTGCCCTCTACAATTCTCCCTGGTCTTGCACGAAGAGCTTCACATTTCTCGTTCCTCTTTTTTTCCTTTATCTCTGACATTTGGGTGAGGCATTAATAAAGACGAAGCTGGGAAACAAATTAGCTGTTTTTTAATACTCCCCATTGTGTGATGATTAGCATCTCTGAAAGTGCCCTGGAATGTGTAAGGAACAACGGCACCACCTTATACATGTAAAAGTGGGGGCTTTCCCTTGGAAGCGTCTATTGCTGCAGTCTATGAGGCTTTCCTGTGGTCTTACCCACCTTGCAACTTCCATGCTCTTGAACTTTTAACAGACTCAATGACACGATTCTACTGTTCTTAATGGAGAAACTCCAGAGAACTCCTTCTTTATGTGGCCCCAGTGAAGTCAAAGGAATTCATTTCGCTTGTCCTGCAGGGACACCCAAGTCCAACCTTCAGGTGAAGTGCTGGGGAGCTGTGGGCCGCGATGTGTGCTTGTATACTTGGTAGTGTTGAACTGACACAAGAATCTGTTGGAGCTGCTTTTTTATGCCTCCCTCTGGACATCTTGAAAAGAGATGAAATGCTTTATTGGGTCTGAGGAAGAAAGTGATCAGAGAAGGGAGTGTGGGCTGCTGGGGGCTCTCGTGGATCTCAGATTCCCTCCAGTCTTCCATTGTGCCTGGCTGTTTTTCTAGCTGTGTGTTGTGTGTGGTTTGTATTCACATTATCTCTCGCTTTCATTCTTTGATCCATCTTTGTAAAATCACTTTGGAACATGTTGCCCTTTATTTAATTTATTGTTTTGGGGGACCTGGAGTCAGCCTGTGAACTCCCCATTTGATGTTGCAAATAGTGTCAATCTCTTTAATCCTGTGATTTTGGAGTTCTTTCTAGAAGGTGTAAGAGGGAGAGGAGATAAAGATTTGATGCTATTGTCATATTTGTGCAAGTCCTTTTCTTCTTTTGAGAACTTCCTGAAGCTGTTTACCTCTCTTCTACTGTAGTTCTCATTGCCTTTTTAGATTCCTTGACCTAATGCCTTGTTATAATTTAGATCTAAATGCCCCCCATGCCCCCCCAAACCCTCATGTGCATGTGCTTTGGTGGAGCTTTTGGAAGGTGATTGGATTATAGGTCATTACAGCTGACTTTTGGCTAGGAGGTGAGCTTGTTCTCTACTTTAAATCTTAACTTTGCCTTAGGCTCTAGAGGCAACTCAGTCTTTGACTGGAGTAATTATTCAGCTCAAGTTCATCAAAATAAGGTCTTCTTGCTGCCACTTGAGATCTGACTCTTTGTCTCTGTTCATTCCTTTGTTTACACATTCACTTATTTAACTGATAGCACCAACTACCTTACTAGTCTCATTGTCATAGAATCTGGAAATATGGTACAGAAAAACCGTACAAAATGTAAACCCTCAAGGAATGAATATATGTGTGTGTGTGTGTGCATGTGTGTATTCATATATATATATACACACACATATATATATATCTGAGTAAATTAATACTCTATACAGTGTATTGGATGGTAATACATTCTGTGGAGGAAAATGAAAATGTAAGGGCATAAGATGTGTCAGTACGGGAGGATGTACAGGTTTGTATAGGGTTATAATAAGGGAAGGCCCCAAGGTAATATTTGACAAGGTAATATTTGAGCAGTTGCCACAGGGAGACCCTGGAACATCCCAAACATCCTGCCAGAATGGACAGAAGGGTCTCATTGCCTGAGCGGAGTGCACTTAAAATGTTGAGGATCAGCAAGGAGGTCTCTGTGGCTAGCACAGAATAAGAAGGGAAAGGGAATTGTTGAAGATGATGTAGGAAATGGAGGCTGTAGAGTCTTGGGGACAATCGTGAAGACTAGCTTTTGCTCTGGGTAACATGGGAATCTATTGGAAAGTTTAGATTAGAGATGAGAAATAATTTATATTTTGGGGGTATTACTTTGACTATTGTTGGGAAGATGAATTGTAGGGAGAAAAGAAAGGAAGCAGTTTAGATTATCTTTCTAGGAGTAAGCTGACGGTATCTTGAACATGGGTGATGGCAGTGAAGGTAAGAATACAGACTAGATTCCAGATATACCCAGAATGTTGAGACAACAGTATTTGCTTGTGGCTTGGGTGTGATAAGTGAGAGGAAACAAATGTCAGGAGGATACGAAGGTTTTTGACCTGAGCAGTTAGAAGAATGAATGCATTTGCTAAGATATCATAGAAGCACTTGCTTTCAGAATATGGCTAGATAACAGAAATTCGATTTGGGCATGTTGTTGGAAATAAGGAGCATGCATCCCGCATGCCAAGTAGGGAGCTTGATATAAAAATATGGAGTCAATGGAAGAGGTTAAAATGGAGGATATAATTTTGGAATATGTCAGTTTATGTATCTCTGAAAAGTCACCAGGCTGGCTGAAATCAGCAAGGAAGTGTGTGTGGCAAAGAAAAAAGTCTGAAGACTGAGCCCTGGCAATCTTCAACATGCAGAGTGTGTGGAGAGAAGACCAACAAGCAGAGGAGAGGCAGGACCAGTGATACAGTAGGAGAAACAAGAGGGGATGTTGTCCAAAGGCGAGTGAGAGGCTGTGATCAAGTGCTTCACAGGCTGCTGACACATCAAGTAAAACAGCGACTAAAAAACTGGCCATTGCATTTATCAATGGGGAAATCATTGGTGAACGTGATGGTACAAACACCTGATTGGAATGGGTCTCAGAGAAAATGGGAGGAGACACAGTGGTGATGGATGACTCTTTGAAAGCTCTTATTGAAAATGGGAGCAGAAAATTTAGACATTGGTTGGAGAGCTATATTGTGTCAAGTGAGATTTTATTTTTTTAAATGGGAGATACTACAGTGCATTTGATGTTGGTGATGGTGAAGGAGACAAGGAGAAGTTGATGTGGACTAAGGAGAAATTTGCTGGAGTGGTGTCCTTGGGTAGGTGAGAGGGGACAAGAATTTTGGTATCAGTGGAGGGGTTTTTCTTGTATGTGAGCGTGGGAAGGCGGGCAGGTGAGCCTAGAGGGGAAATTGTGAGGGAAGAGGATTGTGTGTTTTGGCAACTGCTAGCCCCTGTGCCTGGCACACAGAAGGTGATCAGTAAATATCTATGGATGCGTGGTACAGATGCAGGTTGTGGGAGCACATAGATGGCTTTCATTTTTTCGGTGAAATGGGAAACCAAATTCTAGATGAGAGCATGTACAGATGAGTTGCTGAAGGTTTGGGGAGAGCAAGGCTTGGGACAATGAATGGGCTAGAGACGAATGCCAGGGTTATCATGGACTGTTAAAAGCCCATCTTAACTTTACACCATGAATTTAAAATGAGTCAACTTATGAGTTTTTCTGTCAAATGCTCAATGGACATGGTGTAGGTAGAGAAGAGGCAGATGTGTGATTTAATGAAGGACTGGTAATTTTCAGATATACACAAGAAAGGGAGAAGGGGCAAGGGAGCAGAAGACATGTACAAAGGGAATAACTTTAAAGTTGGATTATGAACTCAAACTGGATAGAGAAGGCAGTGAAGATGTGAATGGTGAGTGATCGATGGAATTTTCTTTTTTTTTTGCTTACCATCCCCCAGATAAAATTTCCATCTTCTCCCATCATGTAGTTCTTCCTGGTCTTAGTAAGAGCTCCACCATATATCCAGTTACTCAGGCCAGTCGCCCAAGGATCAAATTTAGATTTTTTTTTTCTTTGACATTCCATATGATATTACCAACTCTGATTTATTCTTCTAAAATCTATGTACTTCTCTTCATCTTCTTATTACCATTTTAGGGTAATCTTTCCCTTTTCTAAGTGTTCTTGGCTCTGCTTTTATTCCTTGGAAACAACCTCTACATGCTGCAATGGAAAGTTATGTTTTAGAAGGTAATTTGGGTTAAAATACTTCCACAATTTTCGCTCTACCTATTATTATATATAAGTGTTTCAAAAGTGCATCTGTCATATGGCTGCTGGCCACCGCTTCAGCCTTACTCTACTCTATTCCTCCCTGCATTTCTAACTGCAATTCAGTTACAATGCCTTCTTCTATTTCTTTAATCTCTTCCTCATCTTCTTACCTCCAGTCTGCTGTTCTAGAATGCTCCTTCCCTACTCAGACCTGTAACCTGGCTAGCACTTATCCATCCTTCAGCTATCAGCTCACATTTCTTCTGCAAGGGGGTCATCTTTGCCTGACCAATGGTTTCCTTAGTTCATCATTTTCATTTTGGATTGGATGGCCAATCCAAAGGATTGGCCTTTTCTTTCACAATTTTGTATTTCTCCGACCTGTAATATTTGTCTCTTCTCCATGACTTTAATTTGTCTCGTTAACCTTGTGTAGCCCTACCTAGCACAGAGCCAGAATCATAGTAGGTGCTCAAAAATATTTATATAAGAAAAAGTGGTGTATCCTTGTCAAGATGGCAGTTTAAACATATACTTGCATTCTTTCCCCAAATCTCACTGTGTGAAAATAAAGCAATAAAAATAGAAAAATGTAAGGACAAAGAAAAAAAGAAGTGACAGAAATGGATGATACATCACAAAATTTTGGAAGATGACAAACAGAGGATAGGTAATTGATTTAATGAAATACAACAAGCAGAAAATACTGCTTTATCTGGAAGAACTGACAGCAAATTAGCTATTCCTTGCTAAAGAATCATGCAAAGTTTCTAGAGTATAATAAGCCAGATTCATACCCTTCTGGCTAGAGAGTTAGGGAAATCTTTGGAGGAACAGGCCTAGAAGAGAAGACCACCCGTATGGTCACGGGGGAAGGGACCCACAGCAAGAGTGTATCATTATAAAGAGAAATCTAGCTCAAGCAAACAGAGCTTTTACTCTTTACTTTACAATATGAGTGGATAGTCAAAGATCAATGAATGACATGAGATGCTGAGACTAATATATATATATATATATATATATATATATATATATATGTATATATATATATATAAAATACTGTAGAAAATAAAGGCATGTAGAGGAAACAGACAATTCAGAAAGACTAGAAGAAGTAGAAGTAAGAGAAGGTACCACATTTGCAAAATGAAAAAACAATGCTACTTCAAAAGAGAATCAGAAGAAAGAACTTTAGAAAGTGGACTGATGACGGGTGATATTGAAATCTAATAGGAGGGACAGGTGTGAGGGTGAAGTCAAGAATCACTTGTAGAAAGTGGAGGAAAAGATTATATTGATAAGAAAAACATATTCAGTGCTTGCTATGGCAGCACATACACTAAAATTGGAATGATACAGAGAAGATTGGCATGGCTTCCACACAAGGATGACCCTCAAATTTGTGAAGTGTTTCATATTTTTGAAAGACTTTGCTTAATTACTTTTCTCATGGTCAAGACAAAATATCTGACACTCAAAGTTAAAGGAGGAAAAGTTTACTTAGCTCACAGTTTGTAGAATTTTCAGTCCATTGTTGGCTGGCTCCAAGGAAGGCTGGCCTGGCAGACAGGCAGAAAGCAGCAAGGTAAGCAAGAAACTGTAGCAGCTTCCTTCTGCCCCTTATATCGTTTCCAGCTTGCTGGGATTAGGGCGGTGCCAAACCAGTCAGTGGATTGATTTAGTAATCACCCACCCTTAATCTCAGCATCACACACTCTGGATTCAGCCACCTCTGAAAAAGCCCCACGTATGACTGCTTGAGGCTTTGGGGGGACATCTGGGCACAAACATTAACATTCTGTCCCTGGCACCCCAAAGACGCATGTATATTCCTTTACACAAGAGGCATTCAGTCCATCTCTAAGAGTTGCCAAAGTACTAACAGTTTCAGTGTTGCTGAAAAGTCGAAGTCTCAAATTTCCTCTGAGATTTAAGGCAAACTCTTAGCTGTGAGCCCCTGTACAAATAAAAATAAAATTAAACACTTCTAACATACAATGCTACAAAATAAATATTACTATTCCAAAAGGTACAAATAGGGGGATACAAAGGAATGGGACCAAAGGAAGTCCAAAATCCAGCAGGGCAAACATTAAGTCCTGTAGGTCCATGTGCAGCATCAGAGTCAATCTGTGGTGAAGTCTGAACTCCAAAGGGCTTCACTGGCTCCACCCCTATGGCGCTTCCAGTGGTGGTAGCTCCCACGGCTTCTCTCTTGGGTTGACTCTGCTCCCTCCTTGTAGTTTTCCTCAGGTGATCCATTTTCCTGGCTTCTCCAAACTTCTGGGGTCTCCACTGCACCTTCGGGTTCACACTCACAGCTTCACACACTGCCCTCTCAGGGGCACACTGCCTGGCCTCCCAGGCCTTCCTCTGAAATCTGGGTGGAAGCCTTCCTGACCCCACAACTCTTGCATTCTGTACGAACCTAAAACCAGGGCCACGAGGATGACGCCAGGGTCTGCCGCCAGCTGGAGCAGAAACCAGGCTTCCTTCTTGCTTGTCTGTGGTGGTCATGTGCCTGGATTGTTGAGGGCTCTGAACCAAATCCCGAGGACCACAACTCTGAGGCTGTAAAGGCTAGAGTCCTTCTGTTTTTGGTGATGTCCCTAGTCCATCTTTTCTGTTGTTTCTGAAATATTTGAGTTTTTTCTTGTTAGTCTTTTCAGCAACCAGTTTCTCCTGTGTTCCATCTTTGTAGGCCACAACTTTACTGGAGCTTTTTTCTGGCCAGACTCACAACATTTTGAATTGTTCTGCTGGGCTCTTTGCTCTTGGTTCTCAACATAAATCTGACTGAAAGTTCCCAACAATAGCCATGCCACTGGCTCAACATTAGACGGCCTTGAAATTTCTTCTGCAAGATTAATTAGTCCACCGCTATTAATTGCACTCTCAGGCAAAGTCTCTGGACACGAGCAAAGTGCAGAGAAACTTTCTGCCAGACCATAGCACACATGGTCTGGAGCCCAGCAGCCAATGTAGTCCTTCTTCCCAGCAGAAACCCCCTGAGCCTGGTCTGTATCAGCAACTCTTCTATCGCCATTCTGGTCTTCTGCTCTCTGACCAGAATCTCCCATCAACTACCAACAAAGGCTTTCTAGGGCTGCTCTTTCAGCTGACATTTGATTCCTAATTCTTCCCCTTGCCACAAGCCAGCTCTAAAGGCTTCTGAACCACATGGTCAAGTAGAGTCACAGCAATGACCCCACTTCTCTAGTACCAGATCTTTTCTTGGTTACTTTTGTTGTTGTTGAGACTAAATACCAGACATCCAAAGTTAGAAGAGAAAAAGTTTATTTAGCTCACAGTTTATAGAGGTTTCAGTCCATAATTGGCTTGGTCAAAGGCCAAGGTGGTGTGGCAGAAGGCAGAAGGCATCAGGTAAACAAGAGACCTTAACAGCTTCCTTCTGCCCCTTATATCTTATCCAGGGTGCTGGGATTACAGTGGTGCCAAACCAAGATTGATTTAGTAACCACACAACCTTAATCTCAGCATCACACAATCTAGATTCTTCAGCCACCTCTGAAAAAGCCCCACCTATGACTGCATGAGGCTTTGAGGGGACATCTACACACAAACCATGGCAGACCTCTACAAAGAAAATTACAGTACTCTGAAAAGTGAGATTGAAGAGGACGTCAGAAAATGGAAAGATATCCCCTGTTCCTGGAGAGACAGAAACAATATTGTCAAAATGGGCATACTCCCAAAACTGTTATATGGATTCAATGCAGTTCCAATAAAAATACCAACAGCATACTTTATAAATCTAGAGAAAACAATCCTAAAATTCATATGGAACCAGAAGAGACCCAGAATAACAAAAGCAATCTTGTGCAGTAAGACCAAAGCGATAAGAGCAATAAGAGCAATACTTGACTTCAATCTATACTACAAAGCAGTAGTGGTAAAAGTGGGATGGTACTGGAACAAAAATAGATATGTGAATAACTGGGACCAGACAGAGATTACAGAAACATCCTCCTCCCCCACATATTCAGCTATTTGATCTTTGACAAAGATGCCAAAAGCGTAACATTGGAAGAAAAACATTGTTCTTTATGGCAGAGTAGTACTCCATTGTATAAAAGAACCACATTTTCTTTATCCATTCTGCTGTTGATGGGCATTTGGGCTGTGTCCAAGATTTAGCTATTACAAACTGTGCTGCTATTGAGATATTCCTAGGTAAATGGATGCATCTTGAGACCATACTCTTAAGTGAAATAAATCGGACACACATGTTTAAATACTGGATTTTTTCTCTGGTGTGAGAAACTGAAAGTGTAAATGAAGACTAAAACGTAATATATTGGGAAAGGGAAGAAAATGTTTAAATGGGAAAGGGAACAAGGGAAGGGGAATGGAACAGAGGACAAGAGAAATAAGAAATGAAAAAATGGAAACAAAGCTTTTGTAGATAGGGAGAGAGGGGGTGAGGGGAGGGGAATGGGAAAAAAAGAAGCAACAAGATATGTCATGTACAGGTACAAATCCCCTATGATGAATGTTATCACTATGTACATCTATAATGTACCATTAAAATAAAATTTAAAAAAAAGAAAGATAACCTATTCAACAAGTCATGGTAGCAAAACTGGATAACTGTTTGCAGAAGATCGAAACTGGACCCATATCTTTCACATGTAATAAGTTAAAATAAAAATAGATCAAAATCTAAACATTAAAAGAGAAACACTAAACCTCCTGGAAGGTAAAATAGGTAAAACACTTGAGGCCATAGTTGTAGGAAAGGATTTTCTAAACAGAACCTCAATTATACAAGAAATAACAGCAAGAATTAACAAATGGGATTATACCAGACTAAAAATCTTCTGTACAGCAAAAGAATTAATAAATAGAATGAAGAGACAACCTACAGAATGGGAAAACTTTTTATCAGCTACTCATCAGACAGAGGACTAATATAAAGAACTCAAAAAATATACACCACCTAAGATTAAAGACCGACTCAAGAAATGGGCAAGTGAAATGAACAGACACTTCATAGAGGAAGAGGGACAATTGGCCAGCAAGCATGAAAAAATCTTCAACATCTCTAGACATTAGAGAGATGGAAATAAAAACAATGCTAAGATTCCATCTATTCCATCCTACACCAGAAAAAATGGCAATCATCAAGAAATTAAAAAAAAATAACAAATGCTGGCATGGCTCTAGTGAAAAAGGAACCCTCCCACAATGTTGATGGGGATGTAAATTAGTACAACCATTATGGAAATCAGTATGGAGATTTCTCAAAAAACTAAAATTAGAAATTCATATAACTCAGCTATTCTCCTTCTACATATTTTCCCCAAAGAGTTTAGGGCATCATTCTACAGCGATACACACACCAATGTTTACAGCAGCACGATTTATAACAGCTAACTCCTGGAACCAGATGGCTAGATGAAGAAAATATGATATCTGTGTATAACAGAATACTACTCAGCTATAAAGAAGAACAAATTTGAGACATATGAAGGAAATTGGATGCACCTGGACAATATAATATTGAGTGAAATAAATCAGGAACACACACTTAAATACCATATGGTATCTCTCATTTGAGTTAGGTGAAGTACAAAATAAGAAAGGGTAGAATCAGACAAGGAATCTCTTGCACATGGGAAGGGTCCAGGGGTCCAAGGACAAAGGGCGAGGGGGAGGGGATGGGGAAATATGTAGAGCGAAGATATGCCATGTATAAGATCCTGATAACCTCAATGAGTGTGGATGTTATATGGTATAAACATGAACTAATAATATCAACAAGAATGAAAAAGGGGAATGGGGGAGTAGAAGAAGAGCGAGGGAGGAACAAGAAACAAGCTCTATTATGTACATGCCCCAGTTCCCCAAGATGTTTGTAAAATGCATACACTACAAACATGTACTAAAAAAGAAAAAAGAAAAGTAGTGAATGTTTATATGATCTATACATTGCTTTGAATTTTGTGTATTTTGGAGTTTTTATTGACGTTTTCTACCAAGTATCCATGATTACAGAGCTTCAGAAGGAAATCTTCTAACTGGAGGTGGGGTTATACATATGCATATTCAAATGAGGAGAATAACTCCTGTCCTCATATCTGAAAGGTTGTTTTTATCTGCTTACAGGAATTTCAGCAAATAGAGAAATGTTGTTTACTTCTCAATCATGAATAAAACATCATTTTCTTCCAAAAAAATCTAAACAAATTAGAGAATTGGTGCAGAACTTGGGAAACACCTCAATACAATAGGACTTCCAAAAAGATGAGAGGATTTTTTTTTAATAAATAATACAAGTACAGCCTTCTATAATAGAAGAAACATAAATCTTCATATTTAAAAGCCCATTGAGTCCCTAAAACCATTGCCAGAATCAGGACACATTCTCCTGGCAGGAATGAAGAGGAAATCCCAAACCATCCAGGGTCAAAACATGAATTGCAAAGAATGAGAAACTAAGATGGCATTCTTCAATAGCAACACTGCGATCAATCCAGAAGATAACAGAGCCAAGTCTTCAAACTTTTGAAAGAAAGTGATTTCCGGCATAGAATTGTATTCCCTCAGAGACTCACAATAAAGTATGAGGGTACAATAAAAACAAAAGTCTTCAGATATGCATATTTTCAAGGGATCTATGTCTTGTGCTTCTCGAAGTTATTAGAAGAAGATGTGGGGTACAGGAAACAGGAAATGCAATACAAAATAGTAGTTAGGTAATTTTCAGGATGACAAGAAAGAAAACCCCAAGAAAATCTACTGTGGAAAAGCAAGTAGGCCAATGTGAAGCAAGAAGAGAAGGCAAGGAAAAGATGCGGTTTAGTAAATTTACCTCATAAATTTGAAGATACAAAATGTAATACTGAGGAGTTCTGAGAAAAATGTCAGAATTTCTGGCAATGTGTGTCTAGAAAACAAAGTAAATCTCAGGGAAAGCAAAGGTTCTATAATAAAAGAAATGTAATCATGTTTAATACTTGTCACACTAGTGAGCAGTATTCTGTAGGCACAATAATGTATATATGAAATGATAATATAAACCTGGAAAGTGTATTATATCAGTGGAGAATAGAAAGAGTTAGTAGAGGAATGAGAAATAGTGATGTAAAAGAGCAAAAATCTCCTCTATCATAATGAAAAATCACTGTATAGTGGTAAAAATTGAAATTGGGATATAATAATATAGGCACAATATTTAGAAGTTTTAAGAAACAATAGCTAATAATGTTGAAAGTGATTGTTTCTGGGCAAGAGGATGATGGTGAGGAAAAGGGGTGTAGTTCATGGAGTCAGTATTCTTTGTTATGTACCTTTTAGCATTATTATTTTGAATGCATACTTATGACTGATGTATAAACTTCAACTTCGGGAAAATTAACAGCAAGTCAATGAACAGAGACCCAGAAGAGAGGGACCATGGCGTCTCTGTCTATCTTGGAATGTGTAAGGCACGGAGAAGAAAGAGAATCTACTTTCATAAGGTAGCAGCTCAGTGTGCCCAGGGTCAGTATCTCTGGGTATAACAGGAAACTTCATCATGGCTGACTGACCCCCACCAGGTTAGCAATGGTGTGTGTTCTTCACTCTTGGAATCAAAGGCAAGAAGTAATATGCATCTCCACACTTACTGGAGGGTCTATGGAATATTTTCCATACAAAAAGCCTTATAGCATATGAGTATTTTCATTTTTTAGAATTTAAATATTTGGCTTACATTTTAACATATTCAAAAATCTCTTTTAAAACATGCTGTTAGCATTTTAAAATGTTCTGATCTTTTAAAAAAGTTATTAAGTAATTTTATTCTTTTTTATATTATTAACAGTAGCTCAGTGTTAAGCATGTTAGAAAATCTGAATAAATTTTTTTTTTTTGCTTATACAAAGCATGTATAAGAATATCTATCCAGAAAACAAATATTAAAGAATTACATTGCCCGGATGTAGGAGTGCCAAAAATAAAAAATAAAAAAACACAAAATATCTGCAAATCAAAAAAGGGTAGCTGGTTTTCTTAAAATCAGTTTCCACCATTTCGGCTAATAGATGTGTGCTAATGAAATTCAAGTTAAAAGTTATAGCCAGACAATATGAGAGAAAACATTATGTGTGGCTACTAAGATTATTCCTCAAGCAGAATCAGCTTTGTTCTTAGCATATAGCTGGGTTTACAGTTGCAACAGCAAGCAGCAACAAAGATTATAAAAATTCCCGGTGTTTCTATTAACTGCTCTACAATAGCAAGGAAAATATGAACCAATGGTCATCAAAATTAGAATTGTTGTTACACAAGAGCTTCGACAAAAAGTGTCAACACAGTTAATTACCTTTGGGTTTTTTAAAAACCCACATAATATAAAATGTTTGCTTGCTGGTGCAGTAGATTTAACCCACAAGCAATAACCTGAACTACCTTTTCTTTATCAAGTGCTTTAACCGTGCAAAACATTAGTAGTCTCAGTACACACTGCGAGGCACATTCTTTCACTGCAGCCTGATGATAACCAGCTCGTGGAGGTATCACTGCCAAGGAAAATGCAAAGCAGCCAAAAAAACACAGTGATTCATTTGCATGCCAGAGGGTCAAAGGGAGACAGGTGATTTCTTAACGCCAGAGGTGGAATAAGCAACGGGAAATGTCCATAAGCAAACAGAAGATACAGTACTGAATCTTTTGGTATGAAAGTAAAGAATAACAATTTGTTACTCTGAACTGTACTCGACGTGGACAAGCAGGTCTCGATGCTTGGTGGCTGGGTACTGTGCGTTGGACTTGGGGCTTTCAGCCAGGTGCTCATTCAGTGTGGCGGGGGAACTTTTTGCTGAAGCCACTTTTACTTTGTTTGCAGTCTCTCCTTGGAAAGTGACTAATGGATCAAGGATTCCAACTGTGTTATTTGACTTCTTGCTTTTCGGAGTTTCTTAAGAATTACATGCAATTGGTGCTGCGTATTTTGGCGGTCAAGTTTTTCATTTTCAAAGTCTAATGTACATGATTGCCTCTTTTGTTCCAGTAGCGCTATCCTTGTGTGTTCTTCTTGCTGCTTTAACAGAGACGTGTAAAGAAACTGGACCTGAGACGAAAGCTCTTCAGATTGCTTCCTCTCTTCTTTGAGCTTTTCCCTGGCCATATTATTCTCTTCCTTGAGCCTTTCTATTCTCTCTGCTTTATGCCTGTCACCTTCCAAATGTTGTACTTCTGCCTTTCTTTGTGAACGCAACAACTGATTTAAATCTTGAACTTCTTTCTGAGCATCTTCATATTTTTTTTGAAGTTCACTAAGTTCTGAACTCAACTGAGCTATGGTTTGTCTTTCAACCGTAAGATCCTTTTTGGCATTTGCCAAGAGAGGGTTGTAATATTTTTGCTTCTCTTCTTGAAGATCGCCTTCTGACTCGGCCCTTTTTGTCTGCTGTGGGAGCGGAGGAGCAGCTGTTTCTGTCTTCTTTTCCAGCTCAAAGATCTTTGCTAACAGTCCCTTAACGAAGGCCTTTAGCTGCTGATCATACACAAACCACTGCTGGTTTTTCTCCAGAGCATCTTTCAGCTGTATTTCCAACTCATGAGCTTTCCTTGCTGGTGAACTTGCAGCCATAGTCTGTGACAAATGAAGTGTACTGGCTTGGTTTTCAAATTTAGCAAGTCTTGCCATTGCAGCAGACAACTGTTTTTTCAATGAATCTGTCTTTTCGGATAAGGATTTCAACAACTGCTCCATCCTGTCTCCTTCCTTCGTTTCCTCTTCCAACTGCTCGAGCAAGGCACTGGTGCTGTACCTGGCCTTCAGCTGGTCTCTGAGTTGCTGTATTTCTTTTTCCTTCTCTGAGAGATGATAGGCATTCTTCTCCTTCGCAGCTTGCAGAACTTGAATTTTCTCCAAAAGTCTGTGTCTGTCTTTTTCAGTAAATTTTTCTTTTCCACTTAGTTCATTCACCGCTCCTTTCAGTTTCTCTAATGCAGTTTCTGATTTGGTGTTAGTAGGCTTTGATCTCCACTTACTCTTAATTAAATCTTTAGGACTTTTGGAAGACATCTCTGAAATGGTCGCAACGTCAAAAGCAGGAACCACAGAGACAAGGGCGCCGAGGCGCCCAGCTGCGTGCAGGCGTGGAGCGAGAGTCAGGGAAAGGGGCATGGATCAGGGCGTGCAGAGCCTGAGTCCCGCGGCCGCCACCTGCCCGCCGAGCCCGCGTCGTGCGCGGTCCAGTCCGGCCCCGCCCGGGTGCAGCAGACACTGACACAGGCTGCTACCCTCCGCGGCTGCTGCGCCCAGCCATCCAGTCGGCTATCAAAATGTTCTGATCTTGATGAGAAGAATCAGAACTGTTAGTAGAGAGGTCGAGGGGAATTAGTTAATAATCTTGTCCCCTCTCTGATTTACCCACATACTTGAGTCTTAATCCCTTCAACATTTATATTGACTTCAAACAAAAAGGGCGAACCTCTATGTCCAGGGGCCCATGAAGTGGCCAGCTGATTAGGCTCTTTGGGGTAGTGGTTCACCTCTCCATTAAGAGAGGAAAACTGCTGTAGTGATATAAGATATGTATGGAAACCAAGGCCCTGTGAAATTAATAACCTGAGCGAGTACTCTTATCTTCCTTTGCCCCTTTTAAATTAACATGTCTATTTTTATGGCTTTAAAATTATTATTACATGTGATATCATTTGGGGGAAAAGAAACTTGATTCTTTAAACAGGTCTTTCCTTGGGTAGGTATTATACTCAGCATGTACCAGAAATTCCCACAATGCACCTAGGGATACCTGGTATATGTCTGATAAAGAGTGAAAATATTCCATCTCTTGCAGATTGAGAGTTTGAAGTGTCACGGTGTTTTGGACAGCATGTGCATAGTTGATAAGAGAGCAGAGGAGCCTGGTTAGATATGCCAGATAGCTTGATGACTCCTATTTCACTATAAATTGCAGATCAAAGACATGGTCAATAAGGCAAGGTGGTGATCTTCCATGTGTGAGAATGTAGAGTGTGTATACTCTCATACACACGTGTTTAAGAGTAGATATGTACACATATGGCAAAGATAAAGTTGTGGTTAAGAAGAAAGGCCATAAAATTACTGGAGTAAACCAAAGACAGGAAGTTTAGGAATGTAGCATGGGAAGGAGGGTAGATGTTGCAGGAGCCATAGTAAAATTTGAAGGTAAAGCTTTTTGTTTTTTTTTTAAGTTATAAGAGTTTTTCTCGAACTGCTGCATTATTACCAACAGGAAAATGCTGCTCAGATGAAAGGAAGTGACATATTCAAGTTATATAAACCAGTGGCTGAGTTAGAACTAGACCATGGCATCCATAATCTTTGGTCCAGAATACTTCATAATGAATTCTATTTCTTGCATAGTCAAGAAGCAAGAATATTCCTGGATCATGATCATGGAATTTAGGGTACAAATAGATGAGGTCAGGGTTTACCATGACTGCAGCCTGGACAGAATTAATGTCAGGAAAACACTACATGGTATTTCTAGCAGAAATGACTAGCCATCCACCAGAATTCAGGTTGGCGGGCTAAATGGTTTAGCAATAGCTGAAGATAAAAAGAAAAGTTCATCTTGAATACATTAATCCTATGTGTGAATCCATTCCAAATGAGAGCTGAGACAAAATGGGTTGATAATCATTTTTCTAATCGCTGCTTATATTCCAGGAATAATTACATTGTAGTAAATAAGATTTAGTACAATAAAGCTTTCAAGGACTGAATGAGATTGTTAAGATGAGCTAACAGCTAAGCATGAACCAAGGAGTGGGAGCGAGCATGGGATTTAGGGTGCAGTGGTAGGATCCAAACATAAAGTCTTTGAGTGAAAGGACCAGTAATTGTGTTGCATTGGCCAGAGTCCCAGCAGGAAATAGCTGGCACACTCAAAATGGGTGATTGACGATTTCATAAAGAAATGATTTGTAAAGGTGTAGCCGAGATGTAGAGAAAGCAGCCCTAATAATGTCACTCCTTGGGGCCGGCAGCAGTGGAGCCCTCACCCCACTAGGTCAGAGTCCCTGGATGGAAGAGTCCTGGAACCTGAAGACTCCAGCTCTTCCTGAGAAGGGGATACTGTTAGGAGACACATGCATAATGATGAAGCCAAATTGAGGTGATCTGGCAGCAAAGACGCCATAGGAAGGAAGCAAACCCAACGAAACTCTCATTTTAGTCTTCTCTGGCACTCTGATCTTGGACCGATAGCTCCCTCTATCAAAACCAGCAGGAAGCTGGAGGAAATTTGGATTCACAGATGCAGTCTCTATAAGTTAGTGTCTCAGGACACAGAGCAGGGCAGAGGTGGGTAGAAAGTGAGTCTGAAGTGATAAGCGCAAGATGGCCAGGACAGAGGTATTGAGTAATTAGGACACATTTTCTGTGAACCGTGTATTGACTTATCATCTAAAGGGACCTGTGTGCTGAATGGTATGGTTTGAACGCTTGCTTTCTTCCAAAATTCACAGGCTGAAACCCAACCCTCTGTGTGATAATATTAAAGTGGGGCACCTTTCAGAAGTGACTAGTTATAAAATAAAGTAGAATTCTTTAGTGTTGAACATGCATAGATTTCAGTGGAGGTAGCAGAGCTTGTTCCTACAGAACCAACTTATGCAATACAAGGCTATACACTGAATCACTGTTTTTGAGTTCAGTAAAACATTTTATTAGCTCACCTCAGGTATTGACAGGGTACCGACTTTATAAAATCCTAACTAATTAATTAGAATGAAAAATAATTTATATACCTTCAGAAATACAACTGTCAAGTGAACAGAATACTTAGTGGACGTTAGATGGATTCACTTCACAATGATAAAGTGATGATATCCATGATGCTGCTGATGTTGATCGTAGTGAATTGTTACTGAGTCCTTAGTGTGGCTATAAGAGAGTCTTACATAATGAACAAACCAATGAGTAGCTCCCTGTTTTACTTAGGAGGAAACAGGCCCGGGAGAGGTTAAGTAACTTGTCTGAGGTCACTGCTATAGTTTAAATGTGTGCGCCAAATGTTCAAGTGCTGGAAATGTAATCTCCAAATTCATAAGCTAATGGTATTTGGAGGTAGGCCCTTACATTAGATGAGGTCATAAAGGTAGAGCCCCAATAATAGAATTAGTGACTTTATAAGAAGAGGAGGAGTTGGGGATTGAGTTCAATCCCCAGCACCAAAAAAAAAAAAAAAAAAAAAAAAAAAGGAAGAGACCTGATCTGTCTCCCCATGTGATGCCCTCCACTGTGTTACGGGGCAACAAGCATGTCAGCCAATCAGGTGTCTGTGCTATGCTCTTCAACTTCTCAACTTCCAGAACTTTGAGTCAAATAAATTTCTATTCCTTATAAATTATCTTGTCTGAGGTATTTTGTTCTAGCAACAAACAATGGTTAGGATGGCTGGTAATTGATACAGTCAGCATTCTTAGTTCTAAACATGATTATTTGATAAATGATGAATAGGAGGCCTCTTTCTGAACAGAATAAATTCTTGGCTTTAGTTTTCTCCTCTGTAAAATGGAGTAAATAATAGAGCTAAATTCTTAAGAAATAAATGATTCAGGAAAGTACTTAAAACAAGGTCTGATTTGTATTAAGGAAAGGAATTTAGTGTAGTGGTTAAGAGCACAGGTTACTAGGATTGAAATCCCAGCTCTGCCACTTACTAGATAGGTTTGGCAACTAATTGAACCTCTCCGAGTGTTGCTTTTCCATCTAAAAACAGGGACAATAACAGTAAATAAGTAATAGGGTTATATGTAGATTAAATGAGATAACAGTTCTAAAGCTCTTTGAAGAGTTCATGTTATTTAAAAATGAGATTTTATTATATGGATCAAGGCATTCATTTCCTGCCACAATGCTTGAACCACACTGAAAAATTCATATTCCTTCCTCCTTTTCTCCTTAGTTATTTATCACTTCATTAAAGCTCCTCCAAATCCATTGCCTCCTGAAAACATTTTACAATTCCTGAGATTACAGTTTAGGTTCTAGGCACTTTAATCTCTCAGATGATATAACCGATGCTGTGTTACATATCCAGATTTTTTTTCAAAACTGAGAAACTCATTGTTCCAGCCCCCAAAAGTTTTGCCTGCTGAAGACTCATGTTTGACTTCCTCTTTGGGTATTGTCCTGGGCTGAAGGGAGCTGTCTTAGTCAAGATTCCGTTCTTCTCCTTGGGATGCTCATGTCCAAAGCCTGGTCCAAATGGGTGTAGGAGGCCTGGGCTCCATGCCTCAACTAGAGCCATCTCTGAAGAGCCATTTCAGATTCAGAATTTCTAGTATGATTAGTGGAGGCCTTGGTTGCAAAGGTATCACAGTTCAGCCTCTTCTTGTGCCCAATCCTACTGCCCTTGCTTCCACCTGGTGTTGCTCTCAAGGCACCTCCCTGGAAAATTTCATCTACTCAGATCTCCATATTACTGTTTATTCCAGGGAACCTGACCTATGACCTGTGGTGACTGGTAGTAGCAACTCTCCTAAAAGGTAAATTCCAAAGCAGGAATTGAGGGTGGATCCCTAGCCCTCCGGCTGTGTGTGAGTCACCATTCAGTGGTAGTGCATGGAGCGCTGACAACCCCGATGTGTGGTTGCAGAGCAATTGCTAAATAGTTCACTGTGTTGAACTTCGATAAGACTCAGATGGAAATGCATGCTTGGGCCATGCTTGGTACAGTATTTCAATCTCTTAAGACATTTATGTAATTGTTACAAGGACTGCAGAGTTCTGTAGCTCCTGCTAGGACTTATTGGGGCATTTGAAAAAGACATTGATAGGTGGAAGGTATTAATCATTGATTTAGGCCTAATTATATGCCTGTGGCAACATAAAAAGAATCCTTATCTCCTGCAGTTGGAGAACAGGAAAAGCTGATGGCCTAGATTTAATTGTCAGTTGTAACGGTAGCAGAGCAGCGGAGAAGCCTGAAGTAGGCAAGTCTCCAAGCTTACTGTGCCATGGTTAGGATGATGAGTAGAAAAAGTGAGACTTGGAGATGCTGCATGGTGAGGAGACACTTGAAAAGTTCACACCCTCAGCTTTCTCCCCAAACCCCGTGGGCCTGCGGAAGGCCCATTCCTCCCTGTCCCCTCCTTCTTGAAGAAGATTGAGAAGTATTTGTCTTAGATGATGACACCTTGTCCTTTGAGGATTTACCTTCTCCGCCTTCCCACTCAGCAGATCAAATGATTAGGGTCAGGTTACAACATAAGTCAGCAGAAGTGCCCTTGCACCAGGGCTGAAAGGAACTGTATGCCAAAGAGGCTGAGGGGCTTAGCCGACCTGTACCAAGTACGGCTCCTGGATCTCGAATCAAGACTTTTTGTGTGGTAGGCTGCATATGGGAGAATACGAAGGAAGTTCATTGACACGGGAGCATTCTTCTATAGTATAGGATTTAATATATGAGAAGTATCTAGCAGTCTTGTTCCAACATGCAGCTAGGGTTGCGTTAAAGCTCGGAGAAAACAATGGTCTATACTAAGGGAGGTAGAAATGCCAGTACTGCAAATGGTGGACAGAGGAATCAACGCTTAGAGGAGTGGGAATGCTAGAGTGGAAATACTCAAGTTTGAAAAACCCCTTAGCCAACTGCGTTCTGAAGGAGAGTTTAAAGGACATCCTGCTCACCAAAGTGACAAAGAATGCCCTAGTGAGAGGAGCCATGGCATGGTTAAGAGGCACGGTAGTGGCTGTTCTCTGAGGCTGGCACACACAGAAGGGTGATGCTGTAGAACAGAGCTCTAATTAATGGGAAGTATAGGAATCTGTTATGTAGGCCGGGAGTGGCACTTGCCATCACAACAAACTAGAACCACTGATAGTGCAAGCAGCGTCGGTTAGCTGGACTCGGAAGGTAGTGGTGATGGTAATACAATCTGGAGTCCCCAGGGGCAAGATAGATGGGCAGCCAATGATAGTAATTACTTAAAGATGTCAAAGGTAGGTGATTAGGGCTATGAGGGCAGCTGGGGAACTCCAGCATTTGTTCTATGGGCTGTGTGGTAAGAGTTTTTGTAGTGAAGAAGACCAGTTGGAGCCCTCTGAATCTTCCACATGCCTTCTATATAGCATAGCTAATAAAAATAATAACACAGTCCTGTAGGATTATAGAGATAAGAGCTAATCTTAATTCCTAATTAATCCAGATGCAATTTCAATTAATTCACTTCTCTGACACTTAAAAAGTATGATCCTGGAGGATAATAGTGGGCTTCCATGTATTCAACTAAATAGTAGTCCCATCATCTCCTGTGTCAGGTGTGGGGACTTTAACAATTAACATGTCTTCAGGCACGTGGTATGTGCCCATTGATTTCACAAATAGTTTCTCTTATGTCCCTGTGAAGATAGGAGGGTACTTGCAGTTTTCTTTCACGAAGAATGGTCAACAAAATACATTAATCATCTCGCCCAACACTGTTTTTACTTTCTCACCCTGTGTCACAACCTATTGTATATTCTACAGAACATCACACTGGTCCAAAGTATGGGTGACATCTTGCACTGGGGATTTAGCTCAGTGGTTAGAGTACTTGCCTAGCACAAGACCCTGAGTTTAATCCCTGGTACAAAAAGCAAAACAAAACAAAAAAGCCCCCCCAAACTCAAAGTATTGGTGACATCTTACTATTTGGATCAGATAAGAAAAATATGAAAAATGCATTGGAGATCAGAGAGTGGGAGAAAAGATTCAGAATTCTGCGTAGTTACCAATGAAAATTTAGGACATTCACGGTCTGGTTCACACCAAGGCATCAACTTTGATGATGGGAAAATATTGCATCTTGTATCTTACTTCACTAAGGAGGAAGTATAATGTCTGATGAGTCTCATTGGGTTCTGGAGGCAGTGCATTCCCTGTCTGGGGAAACAGTAAGTCTCTAACTTATTAACGAGTTCTGTTTTGGCAGAACATAAGTTACATTTGTTCATAAGTCCAATAAAGTGAGTCTTATGCACATTTGACACAAATATACAGTGTAAAGCATAAAAACACACACATAAAAGTACTGTAAATAAACTGTCTTTTACTTTTATAATTACCTTAAAGTGGTGGTACAATATAGTACAAATGTAAATAAACTGTTTTGTGCTTCCCAGCCATCCCCTCCACATCACCACTGCTTTTTCTCTTGCTTCCGGACATCCTGGGCTCTGACTGAGCACCGCATTACTGTACACTATTGCACCGTACAGTAAGCACATAGCAGTACAACTGTGACCAGTGGCCACCAGACACGTGAGCTACTTCTGCAGTTTGTTCGCACCTATAAATGTTCATAATGTGAGGTCTGTTTCTGTCTGTGAAAGTTCCCAACTTCAATGTTCATAAGTTGGGGATTTACTGTACTTATCTGACACATTTATCAATTGGCAGAGGAGGCTGTCAGGTTTAAATGGAACCCAGATCAGGCAGGAATATGAAGCAATATGGAGTAAGAAGTAATGGCGTTTTAGGGAAAAAGCCATGTGCAGCTTATGTCCCCTCATAGGCTCAGTTCTAAGATTATTCATGTCATAAGGTCAGGCAAGGCCAGCAGTAGTCCATTATAAAATGGAAACAGTGAGTCTACAACTAATCGTAAACTGGATGGAGGGTGCTCTGCCCTGGTTTCTCTGCCTCATCTCTGACCCGCATGGGGAGGATCCCTATGTCCAGCTGACAAGACATTCTGAACTTCATTCAGTGCATGGGTACAAATCTAAAATGGTCTGTGTCTGAATTGTCAGTCTACTCATGGGTAGCCTTGAAAGAAAACAGTAGGATAATTGTTCCCAATGGGCAGAACTTTGGCATGTGCACCTGGCATCCACATCGTGTGGTACCATGGTTTGGATATTGTTTGTCACCCAAAAGTTCCTCTGTTGGAGACTTGTGGCTGTAGGAAGTGGTGGCTGTGGGAGGTGGTGGATCTTGAAGTAATGGAACTTAATGGGAGGTTGTTAGATCATTTGCGGCATTCCCTTGGAAAGGGTTGTAGGACCCCAGATTCTCTGATTTTCTGTTTTGAGATGTACTCTCTCCCTCAGACCCACCAATGTCATCAGCCATGAGATGATACCACCCAGAGGGGTCCTTCCTGAGAGCCTGTTTGTAATGCTATTTGGACTTTTAACCTCCCAAACTGTAAGCTAAATAAACCTCTTTTATTTATAAAGCTAGTCTGTCTCAGGAACTTAATTATGGCGATAGTGCACTGGTACATATGGAAAGAGATGTCACCTGATATAAAAATCTATACAGATTTATGGGTAGTAGCAGGTGGGTAGTTGATTTGCCGAGAGGTTGGAGAAATATTAAAGACAAGGAGATGTGGGAAATAACAAGTCTATGGGAATAGGCATCCAGTTTGAATGTTTTTGTGTCATATGTTACTTTCCACCAGAGAGCATCTTTAAACAGAATGGAGTTACACAGAATTACCTGAATAGCTGATGTCACTGAAGGTATCACTGGCTACTCTGTTGTTGCCACGATGGTCTCATAAATGAAATACACACAATGATAAGGACGAGACTCATAGCAAGTGCCCAACAGCATGGGCTCCTGCCCACCCATGCTGATCTAGCCGTTTGCTGCTGCTAAATATCCAACTTACCAATCCATCCAGCCTGACCTCCTGAGATAGCACTGTCCTTCAAAACCATCCAGCCCCTGGGAGCCCCTTTCACTCTGAAAGGAGGTAGCTTTCATCCTGACTGGAATTCATGTAATTCCAGGTATGAGAATTACCTTTCCTGATAGCAAGACACGAATACTACTTTCTGATGCCTTGTAGAATATCTTATTCACCGAAACAAGATACCACACAGTATTCCTTTGGAAGTGGAACTCACTTGCACCAAAAGAGGTGTGATGATGGTCATATGACACATTCATCTGTGGGCACTGTGAAAATCCTATTATATTGTAAGCTGTGGCTGTCCCTAGGTCACTTTGGGATCTTTGTGCTGGAAGATCAGTGGGTAAGGAGATGGGTCATTGCCCAAGGAGGAGTCATTGATCTTGCCGATTAGGAGAAGACAGGGCTGCTCTTATACAAGGAAGTCAAGTAAGAGTACCATTGGTGCTTAGGTGTTCTAATGGGCATGTTGCTTGTTCTTTCCTACATGGTTTTGACAGTAACTGGACCACTGAGGCTGCTACAAGCTGAAAAGGGCATGTCGAGCAGGATTCGGACCTCTTAGGGATGAGGGCTTGAGTTCCCAGTTGATAAACCACCAAGACACACAGGTGTGTCAGCAGAGGTGAGAGTAATCTAGAATGGGTAGTAAACACATAAAGACAGTGAGTAACAGGATACCTTCATCACCATCTGCAATGGCAGCAGCTCTTATTTGTCACAATAACTGACCATCCTTGTCCTGAAAGTTTCTGCCAGAAAGGATGCAAACCAGAAAGAATCCTGTAGGAGTTGTTCCATGATGGAATGGACTCACTGCATGAAACAAATGGTTTGGGTGGCAAGGTGTGCTCTCCAGTGGCTCTGCGATGCATCCGGGTCCCACTTGGAGGTAGAGGTACTTCTTTCTACAAGGGTTGGCTGCTGGCCTTCAGAGCTGAGCTGCTTTTGGTGAAACATCCTCAGAATAAAGCTGTCTTTTTGAAGTTTACATCCTCTGTGGCTGCAGCTTGCATTTAATTACTGGCTAGGCCATTGAGACAACCGTTTACCTCTTCTGCCTCAATTTGGGACACCCCCAATGGGCCGTTTCGGCTTCTGAGCTTGCTGGGATTGGCTGAGGCTACTACTCTTGTGCCACAGTTAAGCTCCTCTTTGCCCAATCCCTGATTCTGTTTTACCTTCAAAGAAGTCATTCCCACTACATTTCTTGCCTACAAATCATTTCAAAATCTGTTTCCTCAGCCCAAATGCCCATCAACAGCAGAATGGATAAAGAAAATGTGGTTCTTTTATACAGTGGAGTACTACTCTGCCATAAAGATTGATAAGCCTGAGATATTCCTAGGTAAATGGATGCATCTTGAGACCACACTTTCAAGTGAAATAAATCGGACGCACATGTTTAAATATCACATTGTTTCTCTGGTGTGGGAAACTGAAAGTGTCAATAAAGACTAAAATGTATATTATTGGGAAAGGGAAGAAAATGTCCAAATGGGAAAGGGAACAAGGGAGGGGGAACAGAACAGAAGACAAGAGAAATAAGAAATGGAAGGAAAAAATGGAAACAAAGCTTTTGTAGATAGAGAGGGAGGAGGGGGTGAGGGGAGGGGAATGGGAAAAAAAAGAAGCAACAACAAGATATGTCATGTACAGGTACAAATCCCCTATGATGAATGTTATCACTATGTACATCTAAAATGTACCATTAAAATAAAAAATATCTGTCTCCTGAGAAAATAAAACCTCAACAAATAAACAATATCTAGCCATAAATCAAGGGATGATCACTTCTCTGGGTTTTATGGGTTTTTTCTTTCTTTCTTTTTTAAATTTTAATTGTTTAAGGGGACCTTTCCTCGACAGTCATTGGTCTTTAAGTGTACTCAATCTGCATTCCAATAGCTCTCTATCCCCTTATTGCACATTAATTAGAAGCAAGGAAATTCTCTGAATTCCTAGCTGTATGGTCAGTGTCCACTAAGGAAGACATCTTGATGTGGATTTGTGTTTTGCCAGGGCCTTACTTGGTGGCCACCCCAGCTGTCATTCTCAGCTGTTTTGAGTTGGCCCATGTTGTCCTTGCCCTCTGGATGCTGACAGAACAATTTGATTAGTGTGTGTCCATTTTACTGGCTATACATTTCTTTATAGACTGTTTCATTTAAGCCTTGAAACAAGATTATGAACCAGATATGATACTAATTAACGGGTATGAAAAGCTGATCTTCATTAAGGTTGAAAATCTTATCAGTACAACTAGCTAGCAAGTCCAGATCTAACTACTAAAGTGCAGATTCAAAATGAGGTGCTGACTTCAAGTCAAGTATTATGTTCTCCCTTCTCTGCTTAATCTGATATCCACTCTGTGTATACAGATAGGTATCTAGGTCTGCAGGACCCAGGAGTGACTCCATATAGAGTCCTGCAATGGAGTGGGATTCCTGGAAAGTCTTTAAAACACTCCACATCTCTCATCTAACTGACACAAATTGATTCTAAGTCATGGATGTTGTTTGCTCGTTTTTTTGGCGAGCCCCCAAATCCTAGTTGGGGACTTGCTTCATTTTTCTGGCTACAATTTTCTTTCTTAGATGAGGATGCCTAGTAAAATGTTCATTTATGAGCAGCCATAAATATGCAGTGGAGAAACTCGGCAGACACTTTCACTCTTGCTTATTTGTTTGTTTTCTTCCACAGTCAGTATTACCTGGAAAATCACCCTATTTAGCCACAACATAGTCATGCAGTCCTTGGCTGGGAAAAGATTTGTTGGCAGAGTTTGATACTGAAAAGTAATCTTCTTCAGGAAATGAGTACCAAAGAGCTGCTATTCTGTGTAATGAGAAAGAAACAATAAGGATCCCAAGAGAGAAAGTAGTTTGGCAACTTATGGGCGATGGTCATTATAGCTGAGTGTTCAAATAAAAATACTTTCAAACCTTGAAGAGCGGTGGGTTTCTGTATTTTACATATAGATTCTGACTTTTCAAATGGGACTGTTTCCAAGTGACCTCTTGGCTTTAAAGGGTAGAGTTAAAGAAAAATGAAGGCACTTGTGTGGTGGAGGAAATGAAATAAGACTAGCTATGGAAATGGCAGAATATGTCTTTTGGTGTTTCGCATTTGAAACAGAACTCCTCAGGCATCCATATAAGAATATACACTAGCAAATGTGTTGTTACATTTGATGGCAAATTATCATCAGTGTCATTGGTTCAGCCTAAAGGGTTCTGTAGGACTCACAATGAAACTGGCTCCTCTGGAAGATGATACAGGGTAAAATCTGGAAAATCCATGTGATTATTCACTTGCAAAAATCTCCACACCCATGAATTTTTTTAAAGAAAGAAATCACTTTTCCATACAACATCCCATCCGTGTAAGTCAATTCATTTGGCTGGCGAAACTAAACTTGAGAAAGCAGCTGGTAAGGCTGATGTCACCAGGATGGCTGATCCCCTGGCCATTCTTCAAAACACATTTTTAAAAAGAGAGCAATTTTTGCCATTTTCCATGAAAATGACTAGTTTTTTGTGGCTTCTGAAGGAAGAGATGATGAAGAAATAGCTTCTATTAATTTTACGCAAGAAGTCAGCTTAATGTTTCTAAAGGATCTGAAAATTCTATATGCATTGTTTTAACAGGGTTTATTTTAAATAGCATCAAAAACCAAAAAAAAAAAAAAACAAAAACCCAAAGCTCTTCTTCATTGTCACATTCATTACATTTTTATTTAAGGATAGTTATTTTACAGAAGACTCCCTTCAGCCTGATTTCCTACCACCCACCTTCTGTAGTACTGCGGATGAAACCTACAGACCTTCTGCCGCTGAGCTACATCCTCAGGCCCTCTTTTTATTATTTTTCAATACAGGGCCACATTATCAGGGACCCAGATAGGACTTGAACTTGTGGGACCAAAGTGCTGGAATTACAGATGTACCACCACATGATGATTCTTTTCCTTCTTGCTATGTAGAATATTTTGGAGGAAAATTTTTTCTGGTTTAAATAAACAATTTTTATAACTAGTTACCTCAACTAAACATTCTTTCTACATAGTCATCTTTTGAGTAGTATTAAATATTTAAAAGTCACTAAAATGTACATTTATTGATTCTTTCAGTTTGTTAAAGTAAATTAAAATGGAAATGAGGACTGAGGACTCCCTCTACAGACAAAGGCAGTTAGGCTTTCTAAGGGACCTTGACATTGTTTGAGTTAGGGTGATAAATGCTTCTATGAAAGAAAAATAGACTTAAGTTCAACAAATCAGAAGCAGCCAATTAACTTGTAAAACCAGGGTTCCAGTGGGATAGACAACTATGTAACTGTAACCAAATATTTTCTTTATTCTTCTTCTGTGTTCAGGCTATGCATGTCTCCCTCGCATTCCCTAAACCTCTGTAGGTTTGGAGCTGCTGGATTTGTGAATCCTTGTGTGACAAAATACACGCTTTAACATCGTGCCTTAGTTTACCTTCTTAAAAATTCACTATGTGTTGAGCAGCTACTCTGATCTAGGTGCTGTTCTGGGTTCTAGGTGACAGCCTATGATAAGAAAAGTGCTGGGAATACATCTACTAGTAATTTAAAAATTATTGAGCTCCCCTGAATGTACATATTCAGGCTTTTGAGTGGCTGCCACTGTTGTGGGAGGTGATGGAAAGATGAGGACTGTGAATAAAATACAACATTTTGTTCAGTGTGTAGTCAGGATCTTACCTATATCAAATGTTTACATGGAGATTTATGAACTAAAAACATCTCGAGTGATTTGAAAGAATGAACTTCCTTAAACTCTTGTTCAGCTAATTTCCTAAAAATAACTTCTAGGCTCAAAAATGTTGGCTAAGTGAAAATGATAAAAATATGTAAAAATATTAGTTTTCATTGTAAGCAGCAGAAACCCACCCCCTAATACTGGAGGGAAAAGGGAGAAGCATTGCAAGGAAATAGGTTTTCTCAGGAAATCCAAGGACAGGTGGGTTTGGGGAACAGAGGACTCATCGTCAGGATGCTTTTACCAGCTGTCATCTTTGCTCTTCTTTCTCAGCATTTCCTCTCTTTGCGGGTGAGGTTTCTGCTTTCTCCAGTTCATGGAGTGGAAATCGTGGCTGCTCAAAAGCCTCCAGTTTCACTTGATACGAGGCCCATCACCAGTATTGACAGAGAATACCATTCAGTGAAAGGGTTCCTGGTTCTCTGCCCCAGATTGAGTCATTTGCTCACTCTGGACTAACCCCCCTGGGCTGCATGGGGAAGTCACACTATAAGAACTAGACAGAAGCCTCACAGGTGGTTGGCTAAATGGTGAGAAAGGCAGTTCTTAAGAGAAAGTGATTGGAGGGTCTTTGGAAGAAACTGTATAGTCGAAAAAGTAGGTGTCTACAAAATGTAATGCCAGTCTGTACATCTGTTGAATATATGTTTAAAAATTGCTGTGTGAGGAATTTGGGCAATAAGCTGAGTTTGGCAAACTATCCCGTTTGGGCCAAGTCAAGTCCATGACCTGTTTTTGAATTATTTATGAGTGTCATTTAATTGTTGTTCAAAAAATATACAACTGAAATCCTATGCATCCAACAACCCCTAAAGTATGCATCATCTGGCCCTTCACGGCAAGTTTGCTGGCCCTTGCTCTAGCATGCTGGAAGAGCCTGTGAGCCCTGCATCTGGTTTTCTGGATATGAACTTAGCCTTCTAGAGGGAGACCTAAGGTAAATTACAAAACCTGCCTGTGCCTGTTTCACCATCTGTAAAATGGAAATATGCTTAGATTAGTCTTGATTGCCAGTTCGACTGGATTAAGAGACTCCTGGGGAGGAGATTTGATTGTGAGGGCACTAACCTCACCAATGG
>PVJO010015910.1:0-43817 GCA_004026905.1 Hystrix cristata | reverse complement strand
GCCATAGTGACTATTTCATGGGACCCAGAGCTCAGCCCACAGTATTCCTGAAGCTGCCTCAGGAATATTCATGTATTCAGTGATATATAGGGAAAATTTTCTGGGAGCTTCCTGGGGGAAAAAACCTATTTCCTTATTTGCATGCAGAGGACATATGGTAGCAGTTGTGAGGGCTGGAATTCTGAGAGCCTTTCTGCTACCATGAGGGAAACCGCTGAAGGACAGAGCTGCCATCCTGGAATGCAGAGACTGAAGGAAAACAAGGCATTTGATAACTTTGTCAAGTTGTAAACTAACCCTGTTGAATCGAACCAACCCTGAAATCCATCTTATTTCTAAGCCTTCCTGGTATGAGAGCCAGTAAATCTCTTTTGGTGATACAGCCAGTGTGAGACAGATTTTCTTTTTCTGGCAAACCTGATTCTGTCCACCTTGGAAAACAGCTTCCTGCTGAAATGAGAGATTAGCTCCAAGAAGCAAAAATCTGTGTCCTCTTGAGCCTCCATCTTCCTGACAAATAAAGGGGTAATTTATGGGCCAAGGGGTATGAGAGTAAACATGAACGTCATAAAATTTCCAACTATGATACATGTAGACTCCATTCATTCCCCCTTGCTTGTTCACTGGAGCTGGCCCTCAGGAAACAATTCTGAGAGAATCCCTATGCCAGCCCCTGTGGCACCTTTGGCAAATTAGAACTGGGCAAATTTCAGTCCATGGGCATGTGGTATGGCCAGTACGCAGTCCTGACTGCCCTGTCAAGGTCACGTGAGGTTCAAGTTGCCAAATCTCAGAGCTGATTTTCCGCTGTATTCTCCACTATCAGCCACCCATTCGTTTTTCTTATTCCCCTACCCCATCTCAGCTCCTGCCAAGCTTCTCTCCAGTTGTCAGTCTTTAACAACTTAGAATAAACCAGGGATTAGACAGCAGGAGGGCATAAGCAGAGAGGTGCACAGTTCGGGATGCTGTGGGTGTAAAGAAAATGGTTCTTGGCAGAGGGATTGCAGTTCTGCAGTGGGGATTCTGAGCAGCCAGGAAGCACCCTGGGAACTCCAGGTGACATGCAGAGAGGAATGCTGGGGAGAAGTCACGGGGGAGTTCCATCTGAAATATTCAGTATACTCTAAAGGAAAGGCAGCTTTGTTTCTTTTTTAAAATATAAGTAGAAAATGGCCTGTGTCTGCACACCTTTCTAGAAAGTTTGCAGAATGCAGGAACTAGAGTAACCCGGTGTCATCTCTAATGAACTTGATGGGAAATCTCCAGGCTTCCCATGGTGGGCCCTGGAGCAGTACAAACAGGCCCTCTCCTACTTGGAAAGGTCATTCTTGTCATGCAGACAGCAAGGAAACATTCACAGTGGCTTTCTGCTGAGACACAGTGACAAGAATGCATGGAGGCCACACAGAACAGTGGCTAACAGGTCTGATTTATGGAGTCCCCACTGATACCCACAAGGTTACTCTTCTCTAAATCTTCCTGACCAACCTGTTGCAGCTTTAGATGCATTGCGCTAATATTAGCAACCTGTGATTATCATTATCTGTCTTGTTAATTTAATGAAAAGCCTTATTTCACGCAAAATATGTGTGGATGGCTGGAGTCCAAGGTTAATCGATGCTTTCTGACAGAGAGACCAGGGGAACTGAGCCATGTATGCTTGGCCTACAAATGACCTGTCATCTGCATGCAGACACCTGTGATCAGAGAGATGATTCTCATCCTCCTGAGGCTATGGACAAGCAAACAGGCCCCCAAAGGTTATGTAAGACTCTGCTTCTTACAAGCGCGGATTCATCCTATCTTTGGAGGCAGGTAATTGTGACAGGCTTTTTGGTAGCAGAAAGTTGATTTGCCCTTCTATCCATATGCTGGGGGGAGCAGCAAGGTGTGATTTAGGGCACTTCCTCAGCCTGCCCTGGTATTTTCCTCCTGGTCCCTTTCTGCCCTGCCTGCTGCCCCTATGTCTGTGCTGGCCTCTGCTAGGTGCCTGTGCCTCCAAGCATCTGCCCACTGGGGCCTCTTGGCCCTGCTCTAGTAAACAATTGCCAGAGTCCCCACCATTTGCACTCCTGGAATAATATCCAATCTCATCAATGACCAGACTTCCAGGAAGCCGCCGAGAACTCTGTCCCCCACTGCTGCCTAGAATTTCACTTGGCCCTGGCGCCAAGTCCATCTAGCCAGAGAATGGTGGCATGTCTGGGCACTTAAGCCATTTGTGGTAAAAGGATCCGGATGTTCAAATGGCTGTGCTCTCTGTTATTGGATATTTTTTTCCACTCAATGAAAAACAGATTTTTTTTTAAACTGGCTGCAGCTCCATTCAAGTAATAACAAAAAGAACTTATTGTGGCACATTATCTACATGGGAATTCTTTAAAAGAGAGAGACTTGCTTGCTGCGAGACCCAGCACAGTGAGCATGGGGTAGTCAGTGCTTTTCCTGGGGCTACCCAGCCCACTTTCAGTATGGCACCAAGGAGGCAGAGCTGAAGGGGAAATACATATGCAGAAGGCCAACTGCAGGGCAAGGGAAAGAGCATAGGTGTGCCAGGCCAGGGTACTCCAGAAATTTCTGCCTGAGGGGCATACGATGGCCTGACTAGTTAGGGAAGACTGATCTCTTGATTTGATCAGGGTGAGGGGTTCCTTTGGGAGGTGCTGAGAAAAGGGGGACCAGAAGTAAACATCCTTGACCTTCACTGGTTACCTGAATGATGCTTTATGTGATAAGCTAAGTAAGCAGGTGAAAAGAATGAGGCCAGAGGCAGGGAGCCAGTTAGATTTCCTTGTACATTAAACAAATATTTATTAGGCCCTTACAGTATACTGGCAACATGCTGGGTCTGGCCTGGCATGGTGGCACTTGGCTGTAATCCTAGCACTCCGGGAGACTGAGGCAGGCGCATTGCAAGTTGGAGCCCAGTCTGGGCAAGTTAGCAATTTAGTGAGACCTTGTCTCAAAATAAAAACAACTGAGGATGTAGCTCAAAACAGTGGTCTTGGCTTCAATCATCCCCAGTACCAGAAGAAAATAAACAAACAAACAAACAAACAAACAAATAAACAGACCAGATCCCTACCTACCCAGAGCTTCCAGACATGGGGAGGCATCACGAGAAAATAAACAAAGAGAAGAAGTGGGAACTGGAAGAGTGGGCGTGGGGAGTGACAGAGGGATGTGGGCTTTATTTCAGGCAGCAGTGAAATCAGATTGGCGGTGAAGACATTCAAATGGATTTAGGTCCACGACTTAAACCAAGCAATTCCCTCTCAGAGTGTGAGCAAGCCCATGCAGTACAGAACACTCCAGAAACACTTCTCGTCCTCTCCTCTCCCGCCCCCACTGCTCTGCACCACGCTGATGAAAGGAACAGAGAAATTCACTTTCTCTTCGCAGTTCCAACCTCTCCTCCCCCGTACCTTTGTTGTTGTGATTGTGGGTTTTGGCTTTTTCCTTTAGACGATCACATTCCTCATAGGAACCTGGTACACACAGGCAGAGGTGTTTTAAATGCCACATAGACAGAGCACCACTGGGCCATGTCAGGATGCCATATATATATATACATATATATATTTTTTAGTCCTATAAAAAGAGCAGGTCTTTGTTGGTGCTGTGGGTGATTAAGTCTCAGATCTCTGTGAGAGCCGAGATCTCAGCAGCTGCCAAAGTGATTCATGCAGTTACTAGCACAAATATGTCCTGCCTGGAACCCCACCCAATGTGAGACTGGTGACAAGGGTAGCCTGTGAGTGAGGGGTTTGTCATGTAGTCACCCTGAGACACCACAGAGAACCCAGGAGGCTCCCCACTCTGTCATTTGGGAAAGATAATTTTTGGCACAGGTCCCTGGAGATACAATCTTTGTGTTCACGTAGGTCTTTGGTTCCTGGATGGCTCTGTGGCTTTGGAGCTGCTATCTGAGGATACAAGAGAAGATGATTGGTCTTTCTGGCTATAAAAAATGGTTCTCAGGAAAGGCCATTTGGCCCCAGCATGGAGGTTGATGATGCAAAGGGAACCCCTCTGGCCATACCAAACTTCAGTGGCAGGAAAGAATCCAGAAGCATCCAATTCCTTTTAGAAACATGTGTGAGAATATTTTCTCTGTTAGACAGAAAGAGAAAACCAAGAAGGTGTCCAGCAATTCAATCCTGGCACTAACTATTGTTTGTTAGCTCAGACCCCACAAGTTAAGGCTCCCTAAGGCTGCCCTAACTTGTGGAAAGGAACAGAGAAAGCTGTTGTAGGCTGCTTCAGCCATACTTTGGGGATCACTGGCTTCCCCACACCTTTGACTGATGGGCCACAAATTCAGGTTCCCATGATCCCCTTAAATTTGATAATTCATTAGAATGACTCCAGAAATCAAGAAGATGCTGTACTGATAATTATAGTTTTATTATAATAGGTAAAAATCAGGACAGGCTAAAAGAAGAGACCCATAGATTTTTGAGTGTTGACTTTGTATCCTGCTATGCTACTGAATTTGGTTATTAGTTCTAAGAGTCTTTTGATGGAGTTTTTGGGGTCTTCAATGTAGAGGATCTTGTCCTCAGCAAATAGTGATAATTTAACTTCTTCCTTTCCTATCCATATCCCTTTTATTTCTTGCTCTTGTCTCATTGCTCAGTTAATGTTTCTAGAACTATATTGAACAAAAGTTGTGTTAGCGAACATCCTTGTCTTGTTCCTGATTTTAGAGGGAAAGCTTTCAACTTCTCTTCATTTAGTATGGGGTTGGCTGTTGGTTTGTCATAGATGGCTTCCATAGCACAAGGTCTGGGAGGGTCCCAAATGCAGAGGGACTGTCACATCCTTCAGTATCTTCACCAACCAGGAAGTTCACCTGGTTTATCATGTAGGCATGGCTAACTGATTCATTGGCCATGTGATTGAGCACTGTCTCTACTCTCTCTCCCAGGTTAATAACATGTAGCTCAAATCCCAACCCTCTCGTGACTTGGTTGGTCCTTCTGGTGTGGTCAGGCTCTTACCAGGCCATCTTTTTGCAAAACTCTGATGGGCCCTGCAGAGTTCATAAACAAAAAAGATACTCCTATTTCTTGGGAAATTCCAAGGGTTTTAGAAGTTCCTTACAAGGAATCAAGAACAAAGACCAGACAGAATGGCATTATCCAGCAATACCTACCGCAGCCTGGGGTCACAAAGCAGAGCTCCACTTACAAAGCTCTTTAGTGCTTTGGCAGAAACAGAGAGTTCCAACTTCACAGCCCTTTGAAGCAAGAGAACAGAGCAGGATGTAGGCCAGTATTCTCGTCATTCATTCATTCACACGGTCACACAATTATTTCTGGAGTGCTAGTTTGTACAAGATGCTATAGAGCTTGGGATCCTTCCAGGTGGATGACTTCAGGAGAGCAGCATTGTGAGCAGCAGTGGAATTAAGTCCACACTGTGCTGACCTCTGGGCTGCTCCCAAGGCCAGCGGGTTAGTGCTCTGGGGAGCTGTATTTAATCTCCTGAGCTACTTCCCAGGAGGAAGAGGTTACAAAACAAGGGACCCTCCGAAGGAATGTGGATGGAGTAACTCTGGGATCATTTTCTCCCTTGGGTCTGGGAAACTGGCCCAAGGGTACAAATTAGAAAAGGCTTTGGGCAATGACCAAATACTCCAGCATTTCTGAAGACCTTCCTTTGGTCCCTTGGAGGAATGAAAAATAGGGCATTCATTCCTGAGTGCTCAGCAGTGTGCTAGGAAAACAGGGAGGAGTGAGCCCCAGGCCCTGCCCAGCAGTCAAGTTCATGAGGTTGCACCTTGAGACAGGGCATGAGATGTCAGTATTGCCAGCCCAGCTCCTGTGTGAATGTAGAGAAGGCTTTTTAAAAAATTTTGAGACAGGATCTCACTTTGCAGTTCAGGCTGGACTTCAACTCATTATGTAGCCCAGGCTGGCCTCAAACTCATGGCAATCCTCCTGTCTCAGTCTCCCAAGGGCTGAGATTACAGGTGTGCTCCACCATGACTGGTGGACACCATGACTGGAAGAAGGTTTTTGTAGGAATGTTGTTATATTAAATTATAATAATATCATAATTAGCAATATTACAGTGATAGGATGCTGGTCCACTGCAGCCTCTCCCCAGGGGCTGCCTCATGTTCCTCCCACAAGAAGCCTTCCTCCCCTTCAGCCCTGAAGGTGCTCAGCAGGCAGCTCCTGGAGGTGTCTAGGCCTTGGCTGCCCATCATGTATTGAGACCACTCACTGATCGCCTCTTCTGAGACCTAAGGCCATGAGCAGCTTCTGAGCACTGTCACATGATCACTGTGCCAGAACCACAGTCCAGAGGTCCTCTGACTGTCCCCAATTTACAAGGCACAATTAAATTACATCATATAATCTAGAGCATGGATAGAAGGCATTCAGCACAGTGTCTAATGCATTCTGTGTATTTTTAGGAAGTTAAAGCCCAGAGAGGTTAAATAACTTCTCCAAATTTACATGACTATAAGAAGGCAGGGTTAGAAGACAAGTATACAGGATTCCAAAGTCTGTGTTCTGCGTGTGTGTGTGTGTGTGTGTGTGTGTGAGAGAGAGAGAGAGAGAGAGAGAGGGAGAGAGAGAGAGAGAGGGAGGGAGGGAGACTGGGGATTGAACCCAGAGCCTTCACGCTGAGCTACATCTGTAGCCCTTTATAATTTTATTTTGAGACAGGGTCTCGATAAGTTGATAAGTTGCCCAGGCTGGGCTTTGCACTTGCAGTCGTCTTGCTTCAGTCTCCCAAAGTGCTGGGATGACAGGTGTGTGGCACCACGCCCAGCTCTGGAGTTGTGCTTTTCATGAAGATTAACTGATACCTGCCGGTGGAAGATTCATCCAGGCACTTGCCTCGAGAGTTTTAACCCTAATGCTGAGTACTAGTTTCTGGGCACACACACAGGTGTGGCAGGAAGCAAACTGCATTAGGAAGTGCACAGAGCTGGAGGGGACAAGAGTTGAGCAGCTAGGGGTCAGTGAGGTGGCATGTGAGGTGGGCCTTGGAGAAAGGGCATTACTTTAACAGAGACGATGGGAAAGAGCATTGGAGTAGCTGGAACAGCATGTGCAAAGGCTCTGAGGCAGGACAACACAGCCTGTGAACCAGGGATGGTGATGTGTCCAATGCAGGAGGTGAAAAGATCAGGTAGGAGGTGCTGCCAGGATGAGGCCACAGTGTCACTGCATCTGGGTCACAAAGGGCATTGCTCACCAGGTGGAAGTATCCGTGCTCCATCTTGGTGGGTTCTGGGGGGACATCTCCCTCCCCAAACACATCACTTTTGATCAAGATATTAATGTGCTCAGAGCTTTTTCATCAAGAGAATTCAGACCTTGGTACAATGCCAGGCCCATGACCTTGTCAAAATAGTGCAGGCACCCGGCTCGGCTGGGGAGCCAACACCAGCCAGGTCTGATGCCAGCAGGGCCTTTCCAGTGGTCTGTCTGGGAGAAACGCGTATAGTTGTGTGAGGAGATGGGTAGCTCAGGGGGGCCCTGTGAGCCACCTTGTCTTTGAGGGATGGGATGGTGGCTTCCTTTGGCTCAGCTGGGGCCCCTTCTTCCACCAGTCCCACCCCACCCCCAGCTTTGCCTCAGCTCTTGAGCAGTTTCTCTAAAACTACACACACAGAAAGATTATGGTTATTGAACCAAAAGGCAGGCAGGCAGGTGGAAAGGGAAACGGTATGACAACCAGAGCACAAAAAACCCACGTGCAATAGCATCGCCTGGCAGCACCTCAGGAAGGAAGGAGAAAACACCTTTCTCAGTGCTCGTGGGGAAGGCACGGGCAAGTGTAATCTGCTCCACCCTTGGAGGTTTCTGTTCCAGGCTTGTATGTGCCACCGCCCAGGTCCTTCAGCTACAAAGCAATCATGCTCTTCATTATCAAGGAAATGGCTCTGTCTCTGCTGATGAGACCAGGACTCACGTGCACCATGCAACTCCCAATCATCACCTTGTACCCAGAGACCTGAAGACTTGTTGGAGTTGATGTGGAGATTTCCCCACATTTTATATGATCAAAGAGAGAGTCAGTCCCCAGACTTGCATTTAATTCTGCTACCCTGGGTCTTACGCTATTAAAACTTTATAGAATTCTTTCACAGCCTCCTCCTGGGACCTTCCCGTGCTGGCGGGTACCATGCTTTGGAATTTATGCTCTTTCTTTCCCCAAATTGAAGATTTCATGTCTTTCCTTGCTGTGTCTCACTTGGGCCTGAGCAGAACAAATTACCTTAGCAGAATAAGTTCTTACTAATGGTAACACGGCAGGAAAGAAACTAAATCCACCCTTGAAATAAATCGGAGTGGCATATTTTGAAGATCCTCCAAATATTCCGGGGCCACTGGCCAAACCCATTCCATAGATGGTGTCTTTGAGAACTCATCTCCTTCAGTCATCACAGGGTGAGAACTCACCCTGCAGCATCCCCAAGAGCTTGCCTGAGAAACTGGGGCCCTGCAAAGCAGCACAAAGACAGAACTGGGCAAAGAAGGGCTTGTCTTTTGGAAGGACTTGGGGATGGGGGTTGCAAGTGGCTTTGATCTTACTATTGGTTATTTTGCAAAATAAAGTTGAATTCATTCAGATCCCTAGTTATTAACTCTCAGCATCCCCCCCCCCAAATACCAAGCTGTAAAAGGAACACCTGGCCCAGTTCAGCTGGTCATTCATCCAAAGTAGCCTTGGTCAGTAGACCCAACCGCAGACTGCAAAATCAATCTCTCTTGTGGGAAGGCAGAAGAGAAAAAAGAACAAAGGACTGGGGAGAAGCCCTGGGCAAACGGGTCCTGGCAGCCCCCACCTCTTGACTGGTTGTCATCACCTCCAGTTCTCTTAAAGTCCCCAAAGCACCTTCTCAATTTATCCCCAGATCCTGATTAGAAAGTCATCCAGCTCACCATGATGCTCAGTGGACAGATGAGGAAACTGAGCTGAATGATGGTAAGAATCTTCTTGACGCTCCAGAGCACCTGCCTGCTTCAAGTCCCCTTCCTTGGATGTACCAGAGGAGCTGGAGATACCTGTCCTTATTTCCAGCTCTTCTTAGAGCCCCCATGGCCCCTTTGCAGCCTCTAGCCTGAGACCCAAAGTCTCACCACCCAGGACTGGCTTCTGGACTGCATTATCTGCCTCTTGTGTCAAGTTCAAGAGCTTTGAATGATTTCTTTCTTTCCTAACAGTGTAGATGAGTGAGTGGCTCAGTGTCTCTCAAATAGTTCACAGGCACCCCCTCCAATACTTCCTATAAGCCAATTTGTCCAGGATGAAGTTTATTCAATCCACTCCTGGAAACTGAAGGGCAGAATCATAAAAGAAACTTGTTGGAACCTGCAGGATAATGAATCTGTTGCTCAGAATGGGAAGTGTGGAAGCCCGAGGTCTCCCTGAGCCCTAGCATTCCCTCAGGTATCAGGAAGACACACTGCCTGACTTCTCAGACATTCGGAGCCAAGATGTGCTCGTCCAGAGAGAGAGGCAATTTCAGACTCTCGCATGACTCCCAGCCCTCTCCCTCCAAAAGTTCATCTTCAACTTTTTCAAAGATCTTGAAATAATAAAAACAGCTATAGTTCTTGCTGGAGGAAAAAAAATTGTTTTGTAAGTGCAACAGCTCTATCACGAATCATACTAATTCTGCTCTAAAATTACATTTGACCCCGCAAAGGACTTGATCCAATCGCACACCTCAGGAGCATGATTCAGCCCTTCTCAATGCTAAAAGTGTCCTTTTTTTCTCCAACAGCCTAAAACAAATGGCTGTATTTATATCCTTACCAATCTGCAAATTCTCAGAGTATGAATGTGTTGTTTACTTAAAGACCAGACAGAAGTAAGAATCATAATCATGGCTCTTCTGCTCCGAGGGTTGAATGCTAAGAACAGACGGAGCCTCCTGCCTCCACGTTTGGTAACCGGCTCATGGGGAGTTTGCAAGAGGAGAAGGCAGCCCCTTCTGGGGGATTGATTTTGAGGGAGTGCAAAGGCCCATCTCTTACCATTTATAATTTCAAAATAATTCTTCACTTGTCCGTGTACCATCCAGTGAGTGTGGCTAATAGTGACTGACATTCATTGAGTGCTCAAGCTGTGGCTGAAGTGATCCCCAAATGTTCAAGTGTTAGAACCTCAATTCCCAATGTGGCAGGATTGGGAGGTGGGGCCTAATGGCAGGATTTTGGGGCGTGAGGGCTCCATGCTCATGAATGGATTAATGGTGTTCTCTCAAGAGTAAGTTAGTTCTCAAGGGATTGGGTGCTTTCTGCCCAAAATTGGATTTACAAAATCATTCTCCCCTCCTTCCTATCTCACTGTCTGACCACTTTCACCATATTCTAACATAGATGCCAGGCAGACATAGGTGCCATCGACATGGACTTCCTAGCCTCCAGACTGTGAGCCAAAGTGCTATTCTTCATAAACTTCCAGTTGCAGGTACGGTTAGCATTGCTCAACAATAGGGATACATTCTGGGAAGTGCATCATTTGGTAATTTCCTTGCTGTGCAAACTTCCCTGAGTGCACTTATACAAACCTAGGTGGCATAGGTCAATCGTGTCATGTGGCCTCGTCATGCAATCAAGGGACTCAATAAACATGGCATGTGTGAGGCTGCTGGTGGCAGTTTTACAGTATAGTTTTTTGGGGTTTTTTTTGGTTTTTGTGTTTGTTTTTGTTTTTTTGGTGCTGGGGATCAAACTCAGGGCCTTGTGTTTGTGAGGCAAGCACTCTAACTACTGAGCTAGATCCCCAACCCTACGGTATAGTTCTTTTTAATAAGTAGAAGGCATACACTCTAAAATAACCAAGAATACAGTAAATGCAAAGTATACATGACACAATAATTTGCTAGCATTATTAAGTATATGCTGTACATAACTGTATGTACTATATATAGTCATATGAGTCTTATTACAATAGATTTGCTTATACCAGCATTGCCACAAACCTGTACTGTTTTCAGCTACCTAGATGTGGTGGTACATACCCATAATCCCACCACTCTGGGAGGCTGAGGCAGGCGGATCACACATTCAAGCCCAGCCTGGGCAACCTAGCAAGATCGGGTCTCAAAAAATTTTTTTTAAAATGGTCTGGGGATGTAGCTCAGTGTGAAAGCCCTAGGTTCAATCTCCAGTACTGCAATAATAATAATAATAATAATAATAATAATAATAGGGCTGGGGATTTAGTTCAGTGGTTACAGTGTTTGCCTTGCAAACCCAAGGCCCTGAGTTCGATCCCCAGCACCAAAAAAAACCAAAAAAAAATAATAATAATAATAGTGCCTTGAGCTATGATATCACCAGGTGATAGAAATTCCTTCTTATGGTATTGCCATCGTCCATGTGGACCATCTTTAATAACTGTATGTGGCACAGGACTGTATTTTGTTATAGCAACAGAAATGGGCCAAGAAAGCTTGCTACACATGCCTGCTGTGTTCGATACTGAGTGTCTCCTTCAGTGTGACGATACTGAATTTGCTGCAGGCTTCGAGGTGGGGGCTGACGTCGTACCCCTGGTGGCTGGGAGAAGGTCTGCATTTTAAAGAGGCAGAGCTGGACCGCGCAGGACCCTGTCCCTCAGTCAATGTTCCCCGGGCCTATCAGTGCCCCTGGAGCCCTGGCCTTGGGATCCCTGGCCACCCCAAACACTGTGCTTTTTGTGAGATGCTCACGTGGCCTGAGCTCAGAGGAAGAGAGCGCTGTGCAGCAGGGCTGCCCACCTGGTGCTGCCGGGCAGAGATGCCCACATTGATTGGCAGCCTCCCCCAGGATGCCACTCCAAACAGCCTGACAAAGAGACAACACATCTCTGACTTCTCTGCAGGCTGAGTTATACGCAGAGATTAGAATTAACATTGAATATTTGCATGCTTAGTTTCATTTCCACTCTCTATTTGAAGTTCTAGCTGATTGGCGACACATTCATTGCCTTTTTCTTCTCAGATGTTTATCCCTCACTTAGTGAAAAATGGATTCCCAGTGGAAAGTTGTGATTTTTAATAATAGCGGATTTGTGTTATGGGGCTGACTTATATTTGCAACAATATGGTAATTTTATGTAAGAAATCAGAGTTTCTGCCCCCAGAGATTTTGGAGACATCTATAAATGTCACACACTGCTTATGAAATGCCACCCCAGCTCCTCAGCCCTGTGGGATTGCTCACCTGGACACAGAATAGCCAGAGGAAGACAGATAAAGGTGCGCTCTGACGGAGAACCCCCTCATTGTATGTATTAGTCACTCACAGCTCAAAGGAGGAGACTTTTATTTTGGCTCATGATCAGCTGGCTCCAAGGCAGGAACATCATGGTAGAAGGGGCTGGCAGAGGAGAAGCAGAGAGAGGCAGCCAGGAATAAGAGAGAGAAGGAAAGACTCAGAGGAGGGATCTGGCCTCCAAAAGCACGCCCCAGTGTACTACCTCCTCCAACAGGGCCCCACTAACAGCCCATGCCACACCCTCAAGATCTGATTACCTTCCCAGAGCCCCACCTCTGAACGCAAGACTCTGGAGAGATGCTTAAAATCAAAGCCATAGGACTCTGTAAGGAGAGGCACATCTCGGACCACAGGCCTAAGCAGGATTCTTGTGTGGACACTGCTGGATCCCAGGGCCTTGGGCATGCATACCACATGCCACATGCCACACACCACTGAGCCTTGGGTTCCCAGCAGGGCTGAGACAGGTAACCAAGGATTGGGCAGGCAGCTGTAATCAGAAGCTACCAGGCTAGTCCTCTTCCTGTGCCCCTGCACTCTCAGGTCAGAGCTCTGGAAATGTGGGCGATGCCAGATTTCCACCCAGAGGGGTAGTGCAATGTGTTAAATAGTGTAGTGACCCCCCTGCCACACACCAATTCATATCCACCGAGCACCTTAGAACATAGTCTGATTGGAAAGAGAATCTTTGCAGAGGTAATCAAGGTAAGATGGGGCTAAATGGTATACAGTGGGCCCAAATCCCATGAGTAGTGTCTTTAAAAGGAGAACAAGCTGGGTGTGGTGGCATGTGCTTATAATGCCAGCACTCTGGGAGTCAAGAGACACCAAGGATGCCACCAAGCAACAAAAGCTGGAAGAGACAAGAAAGGAGTCCTCCCTCAAGCCTTTGTGGGAGGGACGCTCTGCTGCCTCTGTTTATTTGGTACTGTTATAGGATACCCAAGACTGGGTAATTTATACTAACAGAGATGGATTGGCTCACAGATCTAGAAGTGCAAGATCAAGGTGAAGGCAGCTGGCGAGGGCCTTTTTGTGAGAGGGCAAAGGGGGCTTTCTTGTGACGGTGAAATCCTCTTGGCACAATCACCTCTTAACAGCCCCCCTTCCTAATATCGTCACAATGGCAATGAAATTTAACATGAGTCTTGAAGGGAACAAGCATTCAAACCATGCCTCCTGCTGATAACTCGAATTCCATAATTCTGGTTCCCAGAACCGTGAATGAGAACATTTCTGTTGTCTTAAGCCACCAGTGTGTGACACTGGGTAGGTGGCCCTGAGACACTAGTACAGCCTAGTTTACCTGGAACCTGTGACCTTCCCTAGCATGGGGAGTGGAGAGGGACAGCATGGTGCTCCTAGCTGCCTTGAGAAGGGCTAGTGGCTGCCCCAGAACCAGACCAGGACCCCTCTGCCCTGCACCTGTCCCCCGTGTGGCCTGGAGAAGTCACACTGAGTAGGATGTTGGCAACTGCTTGTGGTGGGGCCTCCTACAAAGTGACCTTTGCAAAAATGGCAGCCAGCAGACAAAAACCAGCAGGGGCTTATCTTTCCTGTGTCCACCCCACAGGGACAGACATGGGACTGCTCTCTGTACTGCCCCGGTGACCACAGCCCCTGTCCCCATGGTACCAGGATATATAGCCTGCAGAGTCAGGAAAGCTCGAGGGATGGCAGAGAAGCCAGAATAGGACAGCAGAGCTAACCAATGGCTTGGCCCAGAGGTGCTCAGTGTGGATCTGTGGGCTCCCAAATTCGCCATCATTGTGGCCACTAAGCCTCAGGTGGGGAGCAGGGGGCTGGGTGGCTGGGAGTTTCAGTTACTCCTTCATTATAAAGGGAACCCACAAGGGGTTCAAAGAAGAAAGGGAAGCATGGCAGTAAAGAAAGAACTGAATACAAACTTGCAGATGGACACAGATCTGGGCTATCCACAGGGTGTAATAAATTGCTTTCCTGTAGACACACCTCATTTGCATTTCGATAGACAAGAACATTTGCATCATTATCAGCTGTCTACAATGTACGGAGTTGTAACAGGGCTCAAAGACAATGAAAGGCAGAGATAACCACAGCAGCATGAGCCAGCCGGACAGGGGACCTCATGGTCTTTCTTGGTGGCCCTTCCTGTGGATGGGTACACCCTTCCTGCCAGCTTCTGGCCCCCACCCAGCCACCAGCCCTTCTCTCTCCCACATCCTCGACATTCAACCCTCCACACTGGATTTGTCCCAGCAGCGTCAAAACAAATTTATTTTTCCCATCTAAAAAGAGAAAATATTTTTAAAGAAGAGGAAAAATCCTTCTGATTCTCCTTCCTCTGCAGCCACTGCTCTTCGTCTTTGATCTTTGTAGTGAGACTCTGGGGTGTGAACCATGCTGTCCTGTCCCTGTTCCTCTCCTCTGTTCCCACGCCCTCTGCAGCCCCTCTGTGTGCCCACTGCCCTCTGGAGCTGGTGGCACTGTACTCGGACTGGTGTGACAGGCTCTGCAGACCTGGGGGCTTAAAAACACACCAGTTTAGCTTCTGTTCATTCCGGAGACTGGATGACCAAGGGCAAGGTGTAGGGAGGCCCGGGTCCTCCTGAGCCTCTCTCCTGGGCTTGTCGACACTGTCTTCTCCCTGTGTCCTCACACACTTGTCCCTCTGTGCCTGTCTGTGTCCCAGTCTCTTCTTAGAAAGACTCCAGTGCTATTGGGGTAGGACCCCCCCAATGACCTCATCTTGCCTTAATCACCACTTTAAAGACTCGCTCTAAATTCACTCTGGGATAGTGGGAATTAGGACATCAGCTGGAAATCGAGCCCCTAACAGTGCTCCTGTCAAAGTCAGCAGTGACTCCCACGTCCCTACACACTGCTCATCCACGCTGTCATGGCAGCTTCTGTGCCCCTGTGCTGATGCCTTCTCTTCTCCTTGACTTTGTGGGCTCAGGGCTCAGACTCAGTCCTCTTCTCTTCTCCACATGCCCTTGCTTCCTTGACCTTCCTCAGTCTCAGAGTTCTAAATTCCATCCACAGACCAAGACTGCCTGCCTGATGCCTCAGCCCAGGCCCCTCTCCCACGCTCCAGGCACAGATATCCAGATGTCGCCTGAGCACCTGCTGTAGTCTGCATGTGCCCCAGGGGCTCATGGGCCGCCAGTGCAATGGTGTTGACATGGTGGAGCTTCAGGAGGTAGCAACCAGGTTGCGATGGGTGCTGCCCTCAGAAGGGATTAATGGCCGTGAGGAGTGACTGGGCTGTTATAATAGTGCAAGGCTGGCTCCTCCTTGCTCCCCAGCCTGCGGTCTAGCAATGAACTCTCTCCGTCTTCCCACGCTCCTCCTGTTGTGATGCCATCCACCATGAGGCCTCCACCAGAGCTGAGCCGACACCAACTCAGTGCTCTGGAGCCTCCAGAACTGTGAGCTAAATAAATTTCTTTTCTTTATAAATTACCTAGCAACTGGAATTTTGGTACAGCAATAGAAAACAGATAAATACAGCATTTCCATGGAATTGTCTACTAGGTATCTTAACTCAGCCTGTCCAAAACTAAACCCTTGGATTTCCATCCAAAATCTGATCCTCATGTCATCTTCCCCATCCTTTTTGGCAGCAGTTCCCTCCTCCCAGGTCCCCAAGCTCAAAGCCTTGAGTCATCTTTAACTCCTGTCTTTCCTTCACATTCCAAATCTAATCTACCTATAAATACTTTCAGAAATATATCCAGAAACCATTTGTTTCTCCAGAAACTGCTTGGCTGCAAGCTCCTGGTCCAAGCCACCATCATCTCACTTGGATGACTGTGACTGCCTCCTAACTGGTGAACTCTCTCTGTCCTTGTAGGAAACAGCAAATAATGTCATCTCTTTTAGCGAAACTATGCAGTGCCTCCGCATCTCATTCAGGGCTAAACCCAAAACCTTTAATGGTTTCACTCTTGTGAAATAGCAGGCATACTCCTGCCTCAGAGCCTTCACACTGGATATACTTTCTCCCATCTCCACCAGCCCCCTCTAACAGCCTATTGGATGGCAGCCCCTCCCCAACAGCTGTAACATGCCTCTTGTTTATGGTCTCGCTCACGCTGGAATGTCAACCCAGGAGGAAAGGGGCCCTGATTTCTTTTAACACTGTTGTGTCCCACAGACCTAGAATATTTCCAAGCACCAAGAGCAGTGCCAAGCACCCAGCTCACTCCCATTTCCACAGTTACCTTCCAAACACAGAAGACCCCATCTCTCTTTCTGACCAGGGCACACCCTGGCAGCCACTAAAGCCCAAGCCTGAACCAAAGCCTTGGCACCGCATGACCCAGGAAGCGAGGATCCACAGTCGCATCACCTGCGGCTTTCTTTGGAGGTGATTGTTTGGTCAGGGACTTGTCCCTAAGCCCCACCCCAGACCCAGCTGACATTTTCTAATGGAGTAAAGAAAAGTGTAGGGATGAGGCTGGGGTGTGGCTCAGTGGCAGAGCCCCTGCCTAGCACACACAAGGCCCTGGGTTCCATCCCCAGCTCCTCTCCTCGCAGAAAAGAAGCATAGTGACCACCCCAACTGGCTGAGCATTCACATGTTCTCCCGTCCATTTCAGCTCGGGGACAACAACAGGGAGGCTGTTGGGCTGACTTTAGCTCAGAAGAGTGGGAATCAGAGCCCTAGCTAGAGCCATTAGAGCAGAGAGAACTCCCACAGCTTGAGCTCAAAGTATGTGCTGGGCATTTTGCATGCTCCTCCAAGTCCACCTGCAGCCCCGTCCTCAACTGTGTCCCCGTCTCCCTGGAAGGACCCTGGAAGGACGTCTTGGGCAGAAAGCAAGGTACCCACAGTCACCCAGCCTGCAGGGTGACAAGCAAGAATCTCACCCCAAAACTATCTTGCCCCAAGCCCAGAGCCCCACCCCAGAGAGCAGGCAGGCCCAGAGGGTAGCATCTGTGTGCCTTCCTTGTCCTTGTCCCTGCAGGCCAAGCCCATCAGATCTGAGGCAGCCACTGGTCAAAGCTCATATTTGCCAGGAAAGACACAGCCCGGTCTCCATGGGAGAATTTAATCTCAAAACAGCATGCCCTTGTTCCAGACGCTGTCCAGGCAGCTTGTAACCCAATAAGGCTCTGATTGAACTAGCCTTGCAGGGCTGTAGTTCTGGCATGAGGTTTGGAGACAAGACAAAGGAAAAGAGGAGAAAGAACAAAAGAACAGCTTACGCGGCCAGCTACTCTAGAAGGGCCTTGAACCAGGGGTTAACTCTATTCCCAGGTGCTGCGTCACTCGGTGGCAAAACAAAGGAAGAAAAAGCTACCTGGGTGGGGATGGGAGGCCCAAATGTGTGCATCACAAATGGGCCTCAGATGCGGCTGAATGGAGTGGCCCCCCACACCCTTTCATCTCTGCTCAAGTCAACCACCTGCTTTTTGCACGTCCTGCCCAGAGCCTGCCCCAGGAAAAGGGCTGACGGTACTTGGAGAACAAATCCATTAGGTTCATTTCCAGCTATTATGGGGCTTGGAAGTGAGGCCAGAGTGTTGTGAGGAACGTGGGGCAGAGGGGTGCAGTAATGGGCTAAGAGTGAGTATGGCCTTGACTTCACTCAGCTCTGCCCCCCCCCGGCAACTTTGGTGCATGATGCTGCCCCCTGCTGCCTCCTGGGAGTAAATGCTCCCCGGGGTGTGATGGAGAGGCCAGGTTTCCTTTCACCCCACCCAAGCATGCTCATCATGTCACAAGAATTCACCAGGACATCTAGGGGAAGTTCAGGAATCATAAAGAGTCTCATTTTAAAGCCCAGTTTAGGATCCTGCAATGGCTACAGCCAGCCCTGAGTGGCCAATGCCATCTCCCAGCATCCTACTGACCCAGGCCAAGAGGGCCCCGGCTGTCATCTTTCTCCTAGGCCCAGGACTCTGCCTGGTCGTCCCTGTAACTTGGGGCCTGGATCCTTCAGGGGCTCAGGAGATGCCTGGGAGGTGAGTCTGGGGCACATGTGTTCAGTCTGCCTCGGGCAGGAAGTGCAGGGGTCAACAGGGAAGACAAACTGGGCAGGGTGGTACACACCTGTAATCCCAGCATTTCTAGGAGGCTGAGGCAGGAGGATGCCAATTTTGAGCCTAGCCTAGGATACTTGGTGACTTAGAGACACTGCCTCCAAATTTAAAAATTTAAAAAGGGCTGGGGATGTAAGTCAGTGCAAAGGCGCTAGGCTCAATTCCCTGTAGCTACCCCCCCACACACACACAATCAGGGTGAGGGGTGCTGGCAACAAAAGCCAGTGAATCTCAGGGAAGAGACGGCTAAATCCAGCCTTTGGGGACTCTGCAGTATGAGTGGCTTAGTTTCTTTTTAAAATTAAATTAAAAGTTAAAAACCATATAGGGAATCCTATCAATTACAAGAGATTTGAGACTCGTTTCCTTAAATCAGGTCCCTGGAAGCCAAACCTGAATTGGGGACTGGGGTGCATGGGATTTATTAGGGATAAGGACTGGGCAAGGGAGGGAGCTTGGCGAAGATATAATCTGAGACACTCTTAGCCTCAGTCTAATACAGAAAAGTTGTGCCTTTCATATCACTAGTCATATATAAGGGCTGATCAGAAAATATAGTGTGTGAGGGTTTTTTTGTTGTTGTTCTTCATTTTTTTCTTTTTAATTCTTTTGGTTTTACAGTGTGTGTTTAAATTTTAAAAATGTATTGCTGGTCATGGTGATTTCATGGGGACTTATGGACAAAAGCTAAGACAAGGAAGGAAAACAGAAGAGTCCCCACACTCCACGGCAGAAGGGTTTAAATGCTAAGCCAGATAAAAGTGGGCTGAAGCCAAGGGGAAAGTGTCTGTCCTTTCTCGAAACCTAGTGACATGTCCAGCATCAGCTAAGAAACAGTTTGGGCATTGGTGGTCAACACGACACACTCAGCTGTCTTGATGGCTCTATTTGTCCTAGAGGGTTTGTGCTGTGTGCCAGGGTCACCTGTGGGCAAAATGGCATCATAGCCAAGGTGGTTGTGGTCATGTCAAACTGGGTCTCTAGAGCAGGGAAAAGCCTTTCCTTTTTCACTTCCTTCCGTGTTGCTCTCCTGGCTTGTCCAGTTTTTCACTTGGTATGTAGTGTTGCAAACCCTCAGGTGTGCGGAGATGGTGAGAGGTGTAGATCTCCCCCTGGGCCCCACCCTGCCCCTCAGCTCATGGGACACATGCTCCAGCCCCTGACACCTGTCCCCAGGCCTCCAGCGGAAGCATAAGGCAGCAGCCAGTCACATGCTCAGCTGACCTATTTTCTAAGGACAAGCTCTGCCCACATGCATGTGGTGGATGGTCAGGTTCTGATGCACTGTGGTCACACCAGAGGAAAGAACCAGGTCAGCATGGGGGGATAGGATGGGGGTCCGGCCACCTAACCATAGACTGGTGGCTGCATTAGTTGTCAGCACTCTTTGGAGACAGTCGGCTTATTATAAATGCAGAAATCTTGACCCATCTGGGAAGTGTTCGGATGGGTCCACCCTGCTTCTCTCATGCCTGAGCAGCAGCCTCCCCAAAGCCCATCATCGAATATTGGCAAGGCACCATACAGGTAGATACCCTTCAAGAATTCTTCCTAGAGGTGGGCATGGTGGCACATACTCACTAGGCCGAGGCAGGAGGGTAGCAAGTTTGAGGCCAGCCTGAACAACTTAGCAAAACCCTGCCTCAAAACAAAACAAAAATTAAAAGGGCTGGGAATGTAGCTCAGTAGTAGAGCATCCCTGGCTTTAATTCCCAGTACTGGAAAAGAGAGAGAGGGAGAGGACTCATCCCTAGATCCTGCAGGCTCCAACCCCACCCACAAATCCACATATCTCCTCTCCCTGACCTCCAAGGCACTTTCCCTTCTCTTTCTGGAACTTGAACTATCTCTTCTACAACAACAGATTTTTACGAAGTGGACAGTAATGTAGCTTTCTGCATTACATGTTGCAAAATCCTCAAAGCACTGAAATGCAAAGAATCCAGTTCCCTCTTCAGAACCTGTATTAGTTTCCAGGGCTGCCATAGCCAAGCATAACAGGGTAGCTTACACTCCCAGGTTTATTGACTTGGTTCTGGAGGCTGCAAGTCTGAAACCAAGCTGTCAGAAGGGCAGATTGAGTCCTTCTCAGAGCTGCAAAGAAGGATCTGCTCCAGGCCTCTCTCCTTGGCTTGTAGATAGGTGGCTGCCTTCTCTCTGTGTCTCTTCGTGTCGCCTCTGTCCAAATTTCCCCTTTTTGTAAGGACCCCAGCTACGTTGAGTTAGGACCCACACTAATGGCCCCAGTTTAACTTGATCTCTGAAAAGACCCTCTCTCCAAATGTCATGCTGTGAAATACTGGGGGTTAGGGCTGAGCATATGAATTTGGGAGGCAAGAGGACACGCTTAAACCCTTAACAGAACGTGAAAGAAGTGGGACATGGTGGTGCACCCCTGTACTCCCAGCACTCTGGGAGGCTGAGGCAGGAGGACTGAAAGTTGGAGCCCAACTAGGGCAGCTTAGCAAGTTAGCAAAAGCTTGTCTCAGAATGAAAAGCAAAAATGGCTGGGGGGCTGGGACTGGTGGCACATGACTGTTAGTCTCAGCACTTGAGAGACTGAGGCAAGAGGATCACCAAGAGTTCTAGGCCAGCCTGGGCTACATAGTGAGTTCAAGGCCAGCCTGAACTACATATTGAGACCCTGTCTCAAAAAACCAAAAAAAAATTGGAAAAAAAAAGTGTTGGGGGTATGTGTAGCTCAATGTAAAGGAACCTGAAAGACAGAAGAATCACAGAGTGAAATGCACATACAAATTAGGATCCCAGTTGTCTACGAGCCCCCATCCCAGTTTGGACAAGAATAAAGTGATTATACAAGCATACTCATTATTCATGCTCGAAGGGCAACCCAGTAGGAATGAGGCCCCTCCTCCAGGTGAACAGTACGTGGAATGGGTAAGAAGTGAACACTCGTTGACTGCACACCTATTTTGCCACTAAGGAAATAATCTTCATGGTTGATTCACTCTTAGGGTTCCAGTTTTAAACTTTGACTTTAGTGACTTCAGACATCCAGAGACACCAGAACTTGATTTCTGGAACTCTGCCAGCTGTCTGGAGAGGTAACAGGAAACTATCGAGCTGGTTATAAAGAATATCCCTTTTGGTTGGTTCTTTCCAGTATCTAATGCTTGTGTTCCTGGAAAAGCTGTGTGGCCATTGATTTTGGCAAATGGAATCATTTAAAATGCACCAGGGAAGTTTGTGAGCTAAAGGAAACCACACAGGATTATTTGGAAAATTAAGGTTCATGCCTCTATTTTGTTTCTGAGGTGTATCTGGGCCTGGTGACAGTAGCACCTAAGGGTGGCCATGATCAGAGTATTCAAGGTGTGAAAAAGGACTAAGGCTGATTCATGAACTCTGAGCACAGTGCTCACACAGAGTGGGTACTTGGGGACTGACAATGCCTTGTTACCATCGGTCTCTCCTTCCTGGCTACCCAATGCTCTCCACCCCTCTGCTATGGATTGAGTGTCTCTGTCCCCCCAGATTCCCATGGTGAAGCGCTGACCTCCAGTACAATGGTATTTGGAGGCGATTAGGTTTAAATGAGGTCACAAGGATGGGTGTCAGGGTGGGATTAGTGTCCTTATGGGAAGGGCCATCAGGAATCTCACTTGCTTTCCTGTCATATGGGGACACCTGTTCTCAGACTTCCAGCATCAAGACAAGGAAAAGATTAATGCCTCAGTTCACAATAGTAGACCCCAGTATTTGGTTGTGGCAGCCCTGGCCGCCTGGGACCCCCCCCTTCCCTGCAGGGTCATGCAGACTCCTGAGGGCATCTTGCAGCAGCACCTAGCTGGCTCCTCCTCTTTGGAAAGGCCCCTCCCTTCCTGCTGCTTGGATGTGACACTAGTGACCCATCCTTTCCTCCCTGCAGAAGTTAGCACCTATGCCACCCTATGTCCTTGGCCCCTGCTGTGTCCTACTCTCTGACTCTTCCTCCATACTCCAGGGGAAAAAAACCACAGGGCAGCCCTCTGTGCTACCTTAAGGATTTGTTCCCAGGTTTCTGTAATGACACAGGAATTGTCACACTTGAGAATCACAGACCCTTGGAGTCTTTAAACGGCTAGTCCAGAGTTCTAGCAGATGCCAGGAGCAATGAGCAGGGGAAGCCATGGAGGCCAAGAGCTCATCCACCTTATGCAGCTGGTGAGCAACAGAGCTAAGTCTTTCTTGGGTCCGAGGGCCATGGTTTCCCCTGGACTACACTTCCTCCCACCACCTGTTGTCCTCCAGCCACTGCCAACTGCTGTAGACAGGTGGAGAAGTGTCCGTACCTATGCTCTTGAGCAGACTCAGAGCCCTGCCCATCCCCATCACAGCCATGCCCATCCACAGCCCTGCCCAGAGTCCCACCCATCTGCATCTCTGCCCAGAGCCCCACCCATGGGTAGTTTTGAGCTCTGGGCTTTTCCCAGCCCCTGTTTTCAGCCTGGATAGTTTGGTTTCATTGTTTCCAATTTTGTGCCTAGATACTCTTTGTTCTTTTTAAAGTTCTATTAAAATCTTAAAATTCTTCGAAAAACAGAATAGGAATAGGCCCTTGCCTGCAAGACTATGCCTGCAATTCTGCTGGTGCACAGTCCAGGAACTGCTCTAGGGGAAAAAGGTGGACTCCTGAGACAGCTACTCGGCTCCCGTGGGCTGTCAGCACCGAGGCTACAGCACGCAGGGCTGTAGGTTCAGTCCACCAAGGCTGGCGGTGGGGAATGGGCAAGCTGAGGCAGGGAGCCAGGGATTGCTGTGGGACCCTCGGAGGGTCCAGACCTGGCTGGAGGCCCAAATCCAACTCCAGCACCCCAGTCTGACCAGAGGCCTTGGGCAAGTGTGGTCCCCTCTCTGCGCTGGAGCATGGAATAACACCAGACACCTACCGGGAAAGCACTCACAGAAATTTTGGAATTGTTCACAACTTTCAATCAGCTTCACAAGATCTGGTTCCCTCTGAGGGTCCAGGGTAGTAATAATCTGACTCCTCATCGACTATTTTCACAGGAGTTGGACATGTAGATACTTTGACCCAACAATCAGCTCATCTCCACCATTTTAAGGATGACTTGCTACTCCCCAAATTGCCCCAAGTTGAGCAATTATTGAAAACCCAGCAGGAAGTTGAAGCCAGGTAGATTCGTCTGGAACATCTATAAAGGGAACTGAGTGAGGCCTAGGCAGCCATCATCAGATGATCGGGTATGGGCTCTCTGCTGTCTGTCTGCCCTGGACAGCTCTGGCCACCCCCTCCAGCCTCCCTTTGGCATCCCAAGACCCGTTAAAAAGGCTGATATGGTTTTCCTGTGGAAAATGCAGACCAAGGAATAGATAGAAATAAAGAAGGAATATACCCAAGAGGAAGGGTTATCTGTGAATAAGAAACTTCAGTGGGTTTCTAGAAGCCCTGAAAGTGAATGGGACCACGTGAGATGACAAAGTCATGACTCTGATTTGGGGGGACATAAGGTGTCTTCTGGGAGAACCCTGGGTGTTCTGGTCAGGATGGCTGGTGGAGGGTGAGAAAGAGGGGGACAAGCAGCAGGCTGATTAAGAAAGGCTTGCACCTGGCTCCTGCACTGCTTGGTGGGGCTGCTAAGGCTCCCCAGGGTCATCTGGAGAGAGCAATCAGTGTCCCACGTGGGCTTCCTGCCATGAGGATGGAGGCCCCGCCAACCTACTCACCCACCCTCAGGGGAAGCCCGGGTGTTGGTGCACCCGACCTGGTGTCAGAGACCCCACTCAGAACCAGCACAAGAACTGAAAAAAACCCTCCTTTTACAGGTGGGCAAAGGAGCAGTGAGGGGAGGAGGGTGGGACAAGTGAGTTAAATCTTCAGGGAAGAGGCAGAGAGAGAGGCAGGTCATCTAGCTGTCCTGCCAGCCACCCAGGAGCTACAGCAGAACCTATTCAGTGGGGTTTTCCTGGCAGGCCAGGGTTGATATAAGAGAGACAGGCCATGAACTGCCACCTTCTGTCCTACGTTCTTCTACTCTCTTTAATTTATATCTGAGCGCCTATGTTGTTGGAAATAATTTTTGTAATTTTCTTTTTTTTGTAAAACTAGAATGTTATCATAAGACTTGTAGGGTGTGTGCACCAAACCCAATGGAGGAAGTTGCTGGCTCCCCAACTCAGAGTGCTGCTTTATGCAATCATCTCCTTAAAGACCTGAACTTCATTGTTGCCAACTCATCTGAGGCAAACCAGTCCATATTGCTGATTCGGATATAGAAAAGAGGGTGATGGTGCTGGCCTGTAATGTCAGCACTCTGAGAGTCTGAGGCAGGAGGATAGCAAGTTTGAGCTCAGCCTGGGCAATGTGGTGAGACCCTGTATCAAAATAGAAGTTAAAAAGATCTGGAGATGTAGCTCAGTGTAAAGAGCGTGGGTTCAATCCCCTTCCCCTCGGGGAAAAAAAAAGAGGGAGAAAGAGAGCAGACTGAGAGGGAAGGTTGGAAGGAAATGTTTTAGAATTTCATAATAGCCACCTTATATTTATATTTTTTAAAAAAGCCAAGGCTGGTACAGCACCCTGAGAGCTGACAAGGGTGTAAGTCTGAAGACAGCATCACCGTAAGAGACTAGAGATGCTTCTGAGACATATTCTAGAATTTTCTTCACATCTCATGGGCTAAAGAATAGGTCAGTACCACCAAAGGCACAAGAAAGAAGAATAAATACAAATTTGCAGATGAAAAGTTCTGCTTTCTCATTCTATTCTAGAGAAAAATCTTTTCTTTCAAATCCAATGTAAGAACTTTGGTCACTAGTCCACATGGCAGTAAGCACCCCAAAGTGTCCCTAGGTGTGGCTGCCTGTACTGTGGGCAGAGCATCTCATTTAATTAGATCTTCCTGGAATGAGTGAGATCAGCGGTATAAGAAATGGTGATGCTGTTGCCTTCCCCACACAGGCCTGCATCCCGTTGTTTGACATTCACACTCATCACAAGATGACCCTGACTTCAGGAATGTGAGACCAGAAAAACGTGACTGTCATTTTTCTTATCCTGTCTGGTCTGCTTTTGGGAGGTAGGAAGGTCGTAGAAATGAAGCACATCCAGCTGCTTCCAGAAGGCCAAGAAGAGTAACTTCTCTGGCCAACGTCCCTCTGGGGAGGGAGGGAAGACTTTATGGATCCAGAAGACTGGGTTTCAGGTGTTGGGTGATGACCGTGCCCTGGGACGTTTAGGATGAGCATGGACTTTTGCAGGTATAGGAAAAACACTGACACTCATTGCTAACAGTTTGAATGTGGTTTGAGTGACCCCTCCCCCAAAGTTTCTTGTGCTGGAAGCTTGGTCCCGAGTCTGGCAGTATGAAGAGTGGTGGACCTTTAAGAAGTGGAAGCTTAGCAGAAGGTGGTTCCTTCATTGGAGGCGCTGCCCTTGAAGGGATTAATGCAGTTTTCACAAGACCCTGGTTAGTTCCCACCAGGGCAGGTTGTTGTAAAAAGAGCCAGCCTGACCCTGAATCTCTCTGGATTCCTGTCTTGTCATGTGGTTTCTTCCATACATGCTCCTGACATTGTGATACCATTCACCATGAGACCCTCATCAGACCCAAACAAATAGGATTACCTAATCTTGGACTTTCAGCCTCTGGAACTGTGAGCTAAATAAACCTCTTTTCTTTGTAAGGTGTACTCAGGTCAGGAATTTTGCTATCACAACAGAGACTAGACTCAGACCCTCAGCAGAAGGAGAGGAGGATGGAACCAACCCTCCTAATGTGAGGCTCTCTCTGCTGTGTCATATGGTAGTGACCCATCTCAGTCTCCCAAGGAATCACACACACAGGATCATTGGCACGTCCACCCCCAGGCTGGGACAGGTCCAAGCTGGGCTAGGTCAGGTGGCCACTCTAAGGCTCCAGTAGAAGGAAGGGAGAAGGATGCTGGCAGTGTGTTAGGGTTGTCCAGAGAAACAGAACCAATGTACAGTCATACCTTCGCATTCAACTGCTTTGAAACTCACCAAATTTGGTACTCAGTGCATTTTGATAAGTAAATTTTGTCCTGGTACTCATCATTTGTTCAATATTTGCTACACAAGCTAGAACTTGTGAGTGTTGATTGCCTTGTGACTCGCTACCCTTTCCAGCCAAACTAATGTGTTTGATATTTGTTTTTGGTACTCCTCATGCCGCCCAGAACCAATGAGTGATGAGTACCAAGGTACACTGTCCATATACAGAGATTTTTTCTGAAGAATTGATTCATGCAGTTGCTGAGGCTGAGCAGTCCCAGGATCTGTAGTCCAAGTCCAAAGTCTAAGTCCACAGGCATGAGAAGGCCAGTGTCCTGGCTCAAAGGCAGGCAGGAGGAGTTCCTTTTTATCCAGCCTTTGTGTTCTCTCCAGGTCCTCACTTGAAGGGACAAGGCCACCCATGTTAGGGAGGGCTACCTTTTTTCAGTTTATCAGTTCACATGTTATTCCATTTATTCCAAACACCCTTAAGGACACACCTAGAATAATGCTCAAGTGTCACAGGTGGGCACCAACAATGTGCATTACGGCCCCGGTGTCTGCACCAAAAGCCTATGTGGCAGTGTGCCCAGGGCCACAGCTCCCTTGGAACTCTGCATCCCTGGGCCCACCTCTGCTGCATCTATCAACAGGGCCCAGACTGCTCTGACCATGCCCAGGGCTTCACCAAGCTTCTGGAAATACCTTTTCAGGTCACAGCTCAAAAGCGACTCTTACAGGCTGACACAGGAGGATCACAAGGTCAAGCCTGGCCTGGGCCACTTAGCAATGTAGCAGACTCTTTCTCAAAATAAGAAACACGGGGTGGGTGGGATGTAGCTCCATGCAAAGGCTCCAGGTTCAATCCTCAGTACAAAAAAAAAAAAAATTCTGCAATGGCCAGTGAAGGGAACACATACCCCAGCCCCTTCCCGGGACACTCTCTCTTGCCATTCCCCTCATCCCATTTCTCCCCATCCACCCTACCCAAATATCACTCTCCTCCTTTACCACTACTAAGAAAAGGCTCTGTTCTGATGGATCCCTTCAAATAGCCTAGTCATAACTGTGCGGAGGGGAGGGAGACACTTTCCCTCCACACCTCTTTTTCCCAAGCAGGAAACTGAAAAATGTCAGAAATGTTTCAAACTGCCAGTAGAATTACAACACAGCTAGAGAAACTGGGACACTTAACTCATGGCATTGCATGCTTTGTGACAAGGTAAGAATCGCTCAGTTTTCATCAAGACAGAAAACAAAAAATAATGATTACGATCACAAGTGATCGTGCTCTATCCATTCTCCAAACTCAAGCCCAGATGCACCCTGTCACCAGACCATGTACTTGGCTCATGGCTCAGACAGGGAAACAGAGGCACCATGGGCACTGAGGGATGACATGTATATTACAAATCAGGGACAAAGTTAGAGACACACACTTCTTATGCCAACAACAAGTTCTGGAGTCCCCATGACCATGCTCAGATTAGTTAATTCACTAAATCCCTCCTGGAACTAAAGAAACTCTCATGGTTGAGAGTTTATCACAGGAAAAGGACACAGATTAAAACAGTCAAGGGAGGAGGCACCTGAGACAGTGTCCAGAGGGATCGTACCTGGGGCTTCCAGATGTGCCCTGTCAGTGGAGTCACGGGCAGCCCTAACATCTCACGTCAATGATGTGTGACAAGGCAGAGTATTACCACCCAGGAAGGCTCACATATGCCGTTATGTCCAAAATTTTTTAATTGGGGCTCCATTATTGATATTCACATGGCTGAACTTTCACCTGCAGCCCCTGAGAAGGTAGCACAGATATCACCACATGGTCCAAACCCCCTACATGAATCAGATTGTTGAACCATCCACTGGGCAAGGCTTCTAGGTAAATAAAAACTCATCAGGCAGACATTCCAAGGACTTAGAGGGCACTTCTCTATGCCAAGGCCAAAGGCCACATATCTCTTTAGGAACAGTTGACTCTACTACACAGGGAGAGACTGGAGTAATAAGGGTCTAGACAGAGGTCCCAGAGCTCCAGAGAGAGACAGTCAGCAGCTCACCCAAAGCACAGGGTCGGGGGCAAGGCAGAGCTTGTGGTGTGCAGCCAAGCATTTGGCAGGGGACTCTGAGGCCATTGTTGGTCAGCCAGTTCAGCAGCAGGGTGGAGGAGCTGGCCCCATGGCTGGAGCTCACAGTCAATGCTGATGGCTGTGACAAGTTTCTGAGAGGAGTGACCGCTGCTTTATTTCTACCTTCCAAATCTTAGGCAAGCTCCTCTTTCAACCACCTGTCACCTGTGACCATTAAGGGAGGGGAATGCTAAGGACCGGGTGTCTGTGTTTATGCTGCTGCAACTGAGTGCCCCACACTGGGTGGCTTACAAGCAACAGAAGTTTATTTCACCCTGTTCTGGAGACTGAGAAGTCCAAGGCATTGGCAGAGTTGGCATCTGGCCCATCGATGGGGTCTTCGCTGTGTCCTTACATGGTTGGAGGAGCTGGCTTGCTCTCTGGGGTCTCTTTTATTAGGGCATTAATCTCAAACATGAGGGCTCTGTCCAAGACATGGGGTCTCCATTCTTAGCCATGTCGACACAGCACAGTCGAGCATCCCTGCACCATTGGTCCTATGACAGTGAGGTCTAGATCCTGCTGTGTGCTCAGCTGGGTACCCTACAGAGAGAGCTGTCCTGGCTCCACTGTGTGTCCTGACTCTGCAGGCAGGAGTGGGTGGTAGGGGGAGTGGAGATCTGTCCAGTACCATCCTGTGCCTCCAGAATGGACTGAGTCCCATGGAACCCAGTGCAATTCAGGGGCATGGGCTCATAGGCTGCAGGGTGGCAGGAACCCCAGACCACTTTGACACCTCCCTCACTTCCATTTGGACACCAGAGATATGTGGTGTCCAAGAGGAGCTTCCCTCGAGATGAGTTTCACTTTCCCACCTTGACCTCAGTCCCTTGATGGCTTTATCCTGCAGACAGCCAAAGACAGCACACGCTTGTGCCACACTAAAGGCATCTTTGGCTTGCTTGTCTCAAGCTTTGCTCTTCCTCCCTGGGCCACCTTGCCTCTAACACTGTTGTGGGACATGGTCCCAGGAAAGGCTCTTCTGCATAGGGATGGCACCTGGGCACATGGTGCCATCTCTGGGAGGCTGAGGCAGGAAGATCACAAGGTCAAGCCCAGCCTGGGCAACTTAGCAATGTAGCAGACCTTTTCTCAAAATAAAAATGGGGGGACTGTGAATGCTAGGTCTAGACCCAGAGAGCTCCCAGACCAGGCTCTTCACATGCAAGAGGGTCTGTACTGGCGGCAAAGCAAGGTGGAGACCAAGGAAGAGCAGAGATCCGTTGACGTCTCTGTACCTGGCCACCAAGGACTCCCCACAGTTCTCCTTCAACCACCTTCTGAATCTCCCTTTATAAAACTGCTTAAGATTTCTTAATTTGCAAAGAAAATTCAAATAGGGCCCTAATCTATCCACTAGATACATCCTGGACATTTTTAAATAATAAAAGTTAAATATGCAAAATTAGAGAAAAATCAAAAAGTTTAGAGAGGTACTGTGTTAGTCACCTACTACATCATTAATGCTGTTTAACAAACACCCCCCACCCCAATCATACTGGCTTCCAGTGAAAAATGCTTTCCTTTCTTTTAGTTCTGCAAGGTGGCTGGAACATCTCTGCTTCTGGTTATGGGTCTTCGTTTCTCTCTTAAACCAGGATCGGAGATTATTTATGTTCTTCTCCAGCCAGTGGGAGAAAGACACGAGGCCAACAAACAGCAGGAAGCCATGTTTAAAGCCTCTCTTCACATAATGCTTAGTCCAGTTCTGCTGAGGAAATCACTCACATAACCGAACCCAAACAGAGAAGTCAAATCTCCCAACAAAGGGGAAAAGAATGGGCGTGAATGTTTACAATTATCAGTCTAGCACAGGTTAAAATTTAATAAATTAAGTAAAATTTTTTCTCTTCACTCTCAAACAGAAATATACACATATATATGTTTAATGAAAATATCCACATGTATGTGCATATATTTTTTTAAATACAAAAAGAGTCGTATTGAATTTTTTTTTCCTTTAGGGGAGTTTGCACATATAATTCCCCTATTGATTTATTTAATACACACTTGCATAAGACTTGCTGTGTACCAAGAGATTTATAAATATAACTAAGAGGTTTACAAATATGACTCTCTTTTAGTGCAGAAACATCCTGGGGCTTGTATTTTGAGAAACACTTGAGAGTATATTTTTAAGATAATTTTACAATAATGGGATTGCTAGGAACATTCTTAACTTCTTAATTATTTCCTAATCACCTTCCAGAAAAATGTAGAATGGTTTATACTCCCAGCAAAAGTGTGGGAAAGTGTATACTCTCCCCTGTCTCCAGTTCCCGGGAAGTACAGTTTTCTATTTTTGTTAAACTGATAGATGAACAAAGAAATGGAAATTTCACTGTTTGCATTTCTTTCATTAAGAATGATGCTGGATGTAGATGTAAAGAATTCTGGAAACCATTTAAAAAAAGAATGAGTTTGGGCATCTTTCCCACATTTATTGGCCACTTGTGTTTATTTTGCTATAAATTGCCTATTTGCAACTTCTGCTCATTTTTCTAGTGAGTTGTTTTGTTTTTTCTTATGGGTTTCTGTCAACTCTTCCTGAAATAGAGAAGTTGGCTCATGGCACTTGTCTGCCACAATGTTGCAAATATGTTTTCCCAGTTTGTTATCTGTCTCTCAACTTTATGTTATGGTCTATTCTACCAAAAAGAAATTTTAGATTTTTATCTGGTCAATTTGACCTTTCTGTCTGAGTTCTGGATGTTATATTTCATTTCACTCATACTCTCTTCTATAACAGTTATGTTTTTAATTTTTTTTAACTTTTTATTCTGAAACAATCATAGAATCACAGAAATTGGTAGATAGTACAGGGAGGTCCTTTGTACCTCCATGTGAACGTTAATCCTGATATGTCAACTTCATTGGCTTAAGAAATGCCCAGTAGATTAGTAAAGCATGTTCCTGGGTGTGTCTGGGTGGGTCATGGAGACATGGCCTTGGGTACTAGGTATATGTGCTGCCGAAGCGAGCACAGCCTTGGGTACTATGTATGGTCCCTTGCCCCTTCCTTTCTGGCACTGCTCTGCTTCCTGACCATCATAAACTAAGCAGCTTTGCTCCGCCACACACTTCTGCTATTTTTCTACCTTGGAGCCACCTAACCTTGGACTGAATCCTCTTAAACCATGAGCTAAATTAAACCTCTCTTCCTTTAAGTTGTGGGTGTTGGGTATTGTGCCCCAGTAATAAAAAAGTTGATCAATAAATTTCATCAGAGTTTTCCTAGTGGTTACAGCTTATATATCTATGGTACAAAATGAAAACCAGGAAATTGACTTTGGTGTGATGTGTGTGTGTATGTGTGTGTGATTTTATGTTATTTTATCCCTTTTGTGGATTTTTATATCTATCACTAGGGACACTGGCCTGTCCCATCACCACAAACCCCCATGTTGCCCTTTTATGGACACACTTATCCTCCTTCCTCCCATCTGCTCTAATCCTTGACTGCCATGACTTTGTTTTCCATCTCTATCATTTTGTCACCTGGGGAAATTTATATAAATGGAATCCTATGGCATTACCTTTTGAGACTGACTTTTTTGACTCACCATAATATCTTTGAGTTGCAAGTTGTTGCCCATCTTGACAGATGATTCTTCTTTACCTCTGAGTAGTATTCCAGGGGATAAGTGTCCACAGTACATTACAGCATTTGCCTATCATAGGGCATTATGGGGTTTTTCAGTGTTTGCCATTACAAATAAAGAAAGCAGAGATGAACAGTCAGGATTTTGCATGCACATGAGATTTCATTTCTCTAGGATAGATACCCCAAATGCAATTGCTGAATTTTATATGGTAAGTGTATATTTAATATTTTAAGAAACTCCCAAATTATTTTCTAGAGTGGCTGTTTCTTAATTCAATGTGCTGCTCTCTAGGCACATACCTGTAATCCCAGCACTCTGGAAGGCTGCAACAGGAGAATTATAAGTTTGAGCCCAGTCTGGGCAACTTAGTGACTTTGTAAGACAGTCTCAAAAAAGGGATGGGAAAGGTTGAAGATATGGCTCAGTGTACAGGCCCTGGGTTTAATCCCCAGGATCAAAAAATAAAAAAGATGATCTGTCTTTTAATTGATATATTCAGTCCATTTACATTTAATGTGGTTAATATGGCTATGTTAGGTCATAAGTCCACCATTTTATATTTTAGCAGAGCAGAGGAGCAGTGCCACCCTGCTTCTGCCAGGTAGAGAAAGAAGTTCAGGCTCCCCTCTGCCAATAATACACAAGGGCCAGGGTATCCCCATCACTGCTGACGATGGTCTCCATTAGACCTCTGCTGGAACCACCCAGAAGGGAAGGGGACAAGGAGGAGGAAGGACACCTTGTTGCTGCTGGGTTAGGGTGGAAGTCAAGGCTGCACTCTTCACCAACCCTGCGGAGAGAGGGGACTCACTGCCACCCAGCAGGGAAGAAGACTCAGCTCCCCACTAGGGCCTTCCCTGCCGCCACCCCTAGTGAAGTGGGTGGGTTTGAACGCTTTCATTCCAACAGGTAAGGGTGACAGTCTAGGCTCCTCACTCCGCTGGGGACAGCATGGCAACACAGCATTGTCAGTAGTGCTTGGCAAGAGGACAGCAGTGTTATGGACTGAATGTTTGTGTCCCCCAAAATTCCCATGTAGGAACCTAATCCCCGGTGCGAAGGTAGGAAGGGGAGCCCTTGAGAGGAGATGAGGTCATGGTGTTGTTTAGAGCAGGAGTCCCACACCCCCAGGGCCGCAGAGCGGGAGAGTGGCCGCAGAGGGAGTGAAGTTCCATTTGCGTTTACAGCTGCTCTCTTTGGCTCGATTCTCAGGCTGAGCTCTGCCTCCTGTCAGATCATCAGGGCAATGAATTCTCATAAGAAAGTGGACCCTACTGTGGGCTGTGCATTTTCGTAATCTAGGTTGTGTGCTCCTTCAAATCATCCTGAAACCTCCATCTCTCCTAGTCTGTCTTCACAAAATGGGTCCATGGTGCCAACAAGTTTGGAGAGTGATGCTTTAAGGGGCTGAAGAGAACAAAATTCTCTCCTTCCAGCAGGTGAGGATGAAGCTATAAAATGTGGTCTATGAATCAGGAAAACATCCTCACCAGACACTCAGTCTGCTGCACGCCAATCTCAGACTTTTAGTCTCCACCACTGTGAGAAATCGCTTGCTAATGCTTATAACACCCCACCCAGGCCATAGCAATATGTTGCGGCAGCCCAAATAGTTAATGTCTGGAGTTTTCTATTTTGTTAGCTGTTCCGCATCCTTTCATCTCCTTTAGCTAGCGAGAGCAGGCTTTTCTTAGATTTTTTTTTTTTTTTACATGAACTGGTGGCATTTGGGGTAGATGAGGTGAGAAGAAAATCCCAGGAATTGTTCACGAAGTTGGGTCTCGGTCCTGAGCTCCCAGCACATCTACCTTCTTCTCACCATCTGGATCTTATGTTTGTGTTATGTATGTTGTTCAAGTGTGTTAACTCAACTTAGCCAGAGGAAAGTGGAAAGTATGCGTACTCCATCATCCCAGAAGTAATGCCTTTATTTTTTAATAATACTTTAAAATTTGTGGTTCATCTAGAATTCATTTTCATTTCAGGAGTTAGGTAGGGACCCCCAACTTCATTTTTTTTCTAAGTTATCTTAATACCACATATTGGATAGTCCCAATTTTCCACCCCTGATTTGAGATGCCATTTGTATGTCTTTCCATGCATATGTGGTACTGTTTCTGTATAGATTCTGCTCTGTTGACCCCTGTACTTCCTCAGTACCAACTGGATTTGAGGGGATAGTACTGAGGATTGAACTCAGGGCCTTTGCACTGAGCCACATCTCCAGCCCTTTTTTATTTTTACTTGGGATCCTCTTGATCAGCACCTCCACTTGGCTCCAACTAGATTCTTGATTATAGTATCAACTATCTGCATTGTTTGCTGGAGCTTGTCTCCTCCTTGGTTTTCTGCCTGAAGGACCCCAAGAGCCCTACTTTGGCAGAGACTGTTCCTCATACCTTTTAAAGGATTGTTTTAGTGACTGCCTAACAAAATACCATGTGCTCAGTGACTAGAACTGCAAAAGTTTGTTTTCTGCCATTTCTGGAAGCCAGAAGTCCAACATCAAGGTGTCGTGAAGTTGGTTTCTTATTGGGCTGTCTACAGGTAAATCTGCTCCAGGTCTCTTTGTGAGCTTTCTGGGCCTACTAATGATCCTTAGCATTGCTTGGCTTATAGACACACTGCTGCCATCCCTGCCCCCATCATGGCTATCTCTTGGTGCATCTGTGCCTCTTCTGCTCTTCTGATGAGAACAACAGTCGTGTTGAATTAAAGGTCCCGTAATCCACTATGACCTCGTTACATCCACCATGACCCTATTTCCAAACAAGTTCCCATTCTGAGGTTTTGGGAAGGATGCAAATTTTATTTATATATTTTTGGTGAGGATTATTAAATTTATTTAACTAAGACTAAATAATTCCTGAAATAATAACTATAAAATACATTATAAAGACTGTACAGGAAGGATGTGAATTTTGAGGAGACACAATTCAATCCAGTACAATTATCAACAGCCTGTACTTGTCAAGGCCCCTCCGCATCCCCTCATACCCCCTTTCCTCTCCCAGCTCCTCAGTGTGGCAGTGTGACCCATGGGCTCTTTTCCCCTCCAAGTAGTGGTCAATCTTCACTCCAGCACCCACCAAGCCATTACCCCACCACTCCTCAAATGGAGCCTTCTTCAATATGCAAGAGAGGAATCTACTGGGAACCCCCTATTGGTGAAACCCCTTCGTTTGTGTATAGATCACACTCTTTAGGGAAATAGGACCCCAAGCAATGGACCACTACACTGGAAAGCAATCAGGGCTCCTCCATCAGGGCAGAGGGGTCCAGGACTCTCAGAAGTACTGCACCCTATGGTTAGACATCGATAAAAATGTTCTTCCACTTGACACCTGTCACCATTAATCACACGTGTCAGCCCTGACTGGATGATGAACTGCCTAGAAGATTAGTGGAGCCCGTATTCAGTGTGTCTATGGATGACTGACATGTAGACCAACAAACTAGAGGGGCAAGACCCACACCAGATGTGAGAGGCACCAACCAATAGGCTTGTAGCCTGGGCAAAGAAGGGAAAGAAGGAAGGGTCCCCATCTGGAAGAGCTCCAGTCTTCACCATTGCCTTTGGACATTGTTCTCTAGTTTCTTCAGCCTTCTACTCCAGACTTTCAGCAAGAACCCTCCAGGGAGCTTCCAGGTCTTCAACCTTGGACAGGAGCCCCATTCTTGATCTTTCTGGTCCTGCAGCTTTCCACCTCCTGGGCTGGCTCTCCAGTGCACAGAGAGCCATTGTGGACTCTCCCACTTCTGATTCTGTAGGCCTACCTAATAAATCTCCTTGCATAGCTGCACATATATCTTCTATTGATTATGTTCCTCTAGAGAACCTTAGTACAATGCCTTGTTCAAAATTCATAGAATCCTGATAGAATCACTGTTCTTTGTTGGAAATCATTTCCATGTCAGGTGCATCATATAGACAATTCCTAATCCTCATGGAAGCCCAGCAATGGATGCATTGCTCCCATTGTACAGAAGAAAAAACAGGCTCAGAGAGGGTTAAGTAACCTGTCCAGGTCACACATAAGGAAGATGCAGATATAGACTTGAACGCGACTGGCTCATTTGTCCTCCTCCTCAATGCACCTGGGACTCTCTGAGGGCCAAGTTTGGCTGTGCTGTGGGGCCTCCTCTGTATTGCTTATTGCACACGAGGCCAAACCTTAACAAAGAAGTTCCTAGCAACAGCCCCTATCTTCAGTCACAGAGGGCCCAGAAGTATTTAATGCAATATTTCTGATCAGCCTCAGGGAAAAGGAAGTACTTTTCACGGTGCTACTTTGATGGAGATTCTATGTTGTCCCTCCTGTGTTGAGGGAGCTTGCATTTAAGCCCCTTTAAGTCCTTATCTTGCTGCAAAATCATTAGCAGTTCAGGGAGACCCCCTGGAACATTTTCCAAGCACCAGCCACAGAGGTCCGTGAATCATATCATCATCCTCACTCTCAGATGGGGAGTGTGATGCCTCCCAGTCTGGCTACCCCTCTCTGTCACTTCCACCACATGACCAGACCACCCTGGGCCTCAGTTACCCCTGGTGCGGGCTGTGTGCCTTGGTGGTGCAGAGAGAGGGTTGGCTATCAGGAGCCACAGTTCAGTTCCTCACTTTGCTACTTACCAGCTGGGTGACCTCGGGTTGGCACATAACTTCTTTGAGCCTCTGTTTCATCATTACTGAAATATTGATTCAACTGGACACAGCAGCATGTGCAACGTGGTTGGCAGAGTGCCCAGCCCAAGGAATATTCTATCTATTACTGCAATGATTCAAGCAAGACCGTGATCCTTCACAAGTCTAAGACCCCTGAGCCTCTGACTCCAAGAATTTACCTGGAGCCAGAAATGTTTGTCCTAACTTGGGCCAACATCGCTATGAGGAATTAAGTCTTGACCTCCAGCTTACAGATAGGACCGTCTAGTAAGAGCCATCTGACCTATGTGGCTTTGGCAGTGCCCACCTGTGCCTGCTGGTGCATGCACCATTTCCACATCCCCAGGTGGGCAGGCAGTTGAGTTTTTTGGCAAGTGTAGAGTATTCAGACACATCCCCACATGTCACATTCTACAGGGACCACTGCCCACGTGCTCTCTCTACACTGTGCGGAGACCCATTGGGTTAGGACTCTGCCCCTCACCTTGAGGTCACTCACACTGGCCCCCTTCCTAACCTCCCCATTTCCCACCATACTCAGCCAGGCCGCCATCTGTAAATTTTACAACTCAGCTCTCGGGCAAGGCTGGTGGACGAGGCCTTCTGTCTGTCAGACATCCTGGTTAATGGAGCATTCATCTGTACCTGATGCACACGTCCTGTGCACAGAGAAGGATAAAACAACAAAATGTACTTGGCACCCCAGCCTTGTATTCATAACTTAATCTGGCTCTGGTAATCACAAAGGCTTGCCAGGATTTTTTTGTTGCTAGAAGGTCGTAATTGTGAGTATCAGTTACTATGTGTGCTGTAGATATGCAGATCGGCTGGCTAATAGAGATTTTTGGTAGAGAAAATGCTGCAGCAACCACTTCTTACAATCTATACTCCTTGCCTACCTTGGGAAGTAATGCATAGAGTTTATCAGGCCCTGCAAGTATCTGTCTTAATGAAGATGTGCATCGCCCTCTGTGCGCACCTCATTCCCTCCAGTGCTTGACACTACACAGTTGACAGTTCTCCCAGAAGCCCTTAGATCCAGCTCATCGATCATCAGCCACACGCTCCTCCTCCAGGAAGCCGGATGATGCTTGGAAATCAGGAGTCGGCTCCTATCTCTTTCTATTCTTGCCAATCGATAGCTGAAAGAACCAGGCTCTGTCAGGCCCACATAATTAGCCTGTTGAACTGATGCTTCAGATGGATACAACAAAATGTAAAATAAACTCAAATTTAGCCAGATGTATTAGCATTCTGGGAGGATGAGGCAGGAGAATCAAAAGTTTAAGCCCAACCTGGACAACTCAGCAACGTAGCTAGACCATCTCAAAATAAAAAAGAAAATGAGAAAGGGCTGGGGGAATTAGCTCAATGGTAGAGCGCTTGCCTAGCAAGCGCAAGGCCCTGAGTTCAATCCCCAGCACCCCCGATGGCGGGGTAGGGCTGGGGATATGGCTTAGTGTGAAGGCCCTGGACCTCCAGTACCACAAACATAGATGAATGAGTAAGCTCAAATAAATCTCACAGAGGAAAGAACATGATGGAATCCAAGATGGTTTTAATGTCGGGAAGATACAGTAAATTTTATTTTTTATTATTGCATGTAGATTTATGTTCTCATTACTTACCACACTGGCGTAGGATACAAAAGCAAATGTAGGAGTGCCTGTTTTCCATACAGGAGATCTCATAAACCGTATTAAGGATGTGATCATTACAGTTACACATTTTATAGTAATGTTTTCTTAATAGCCAAAAGTACTTTCGTTTAATATTAATAAAACAGATGTTTAGCTGGAAGTGGCTGGAAACCCGTGGCATTTACACGTCTGTGAGCGACAGCACTTCTCTTTGCAGCATTCTCTGAGGGGCCAGCATCTCCCAGTCCAGAGGGACAGCCTGCCACAGAAACCAAGGCAGACGGCTACCATCCCAGGCCCTCCCAGTGCACTTTGCTTTGTGCTCTAAAACAAGGGTAAACTGGGGAGAGTAAAGATCCTGTTCTAAAGGAGTCAATTAGATAGGAGTAAAATGTTCTGATGTCATCCCCAGGCATGGTGGGGCATGCCTGTGATCCCAGCACTCTGGGAGGCTGAGGCAGGAGGATCCCAAGTTGGAGCCCAGCCTGGACGACTTAGTGACTTAGTGAGATCCTGTCTCAAAATAACGAATAAAAGGGCTGGAGATGTAGCTTAGTGCAAAGGCCCTGCATTAAATCCCCCGTTCTGAAAAAATAAAAAAATAAAAAATTCTGGTGTGCTGTTTGCACAGGCAACTGTAGATAGCAACTATGTACCAGTGGGCTGGGGATGTAGCTCAATAGTAGAGTGCTTTCCTGGCATGTACAAGGACCTGGGTTCCACCCCAGCACACACATACGCACACATATATAATGTGCCACATAGCTCAAAAAGCTAGAAGAAAGGGTTTTGAGTGTTTTCACCACAAATATTTGAAAACCTAGATGTGTTTAACAGGATTTAAACATTACACAATGTACCTGTCATATATGGAAACATCACATGGTATCCTGTGAATACGTACAATTTTTATGCTTTTATGTTAGCAGTTGAAAATGAATTTAAATTAAAAAGAGACATGAAAAATATATTAAAGTTCTTAAAGCATAAGGTGTCTTATATGGTTACACCCAATGAAGATGGAAGTGATCGTTCATTCATTCATTTAGTACTAGTGGGGACTGAACCCATTCTACCACTAAGCTACATTCCCAGTCCCTTTTCTATCTATCTATCTATTATCTATCTAGCATCTATCTGTCTATCTATCATCTACTTATCTTTGCAGCGCTGAGATTAACACAGGCCTTTGCACTAAGCTACATCCTCAGCCCCTTTTTATTTTTATTTTGAGACAGGCTCTCAAAAGTCGCCAAGTTGCCCAGCTGGGCTCAAAACTTTCGATCCTCCTGCCTCAGCCTCTGCGTGCTGGGATTACAGGCATGCACCACCACTATCAATGGATGATTCATTTAAATTATATTTAATCATAAATATTAGTAAAAATATATCTTTTTAAATAAAAAATTAATTATTTTTTAAGGAAATCCCAACCTAATTAGCCCAGGTCCTCAAGATAAGGAAGTGTGAGAGAAACACGCTTCTCTCTTACTGGCCCCTCCACTGGAACCAACTTTACTTTTGAAATGAGCTAGAAATAGCCTTGGAGCACGTGACTCTACCTGCAAAATAAATCCTAGTAACCTTTGGGAAGGGATAGCGCAGCTCTCTTAGGCCCTGACTGTGAACACTTTTTTTCTTTTTCTCTCTTTCTCGCTTTCTTTTTTTTTTTTAACTCCATTTTTGCGGCTGCGAGACAGCATTCCAATCCAACAATCAGCTGGCCACTTTCTCTCTCATCATAATAAAAAAGCAGCTGTTTGGGTAAATTTTCCCTTGGCAACCTCTTGTGCAGACAGATATAAGACTGCTGAAACATGTGGGGTTATTTGCTTGATTCTATCCCAGAAGATAGTGTTGTCCCAGACATACACTATAAATAAAAATGAAAACCCCACACCAGTAATACAGTGCCGGGGCTAGCTCTCTGGCCTTCCATGCAGAGGACTGTCTTATTAGGAATTCCTCCCAGTACAGGCAGGAAGGGAGTGGGAGACTGCAGCCAGGAAGGTTAGGACATGGAGTCTGATGAATTTATTTGTTGGCAGGGCAGGCTGGCAGTCACGTAAAAGCCCAGAGAGCTGTGGTGGGGTTAAATGGGTGGATGGAGTCTGGCTTTGGGGAATAGACGCTTATACCACTGTTCAAAAGGGGGTCCCAGGGCACCTGTCTTTTTACCTCAGTGACGGACATAGTCTAAAGGCCTGGTGGGCACCTCCAGAAGTGGTTCAGGGGGTAAGCAGAATTGATGGATCGTTTGCTGTGCACACAAGAAGCCATGCTGAAAGCTTATGCTAGCCAGGAGTTGACCACATTCAAATTTGTCACTGTGCACAAGGACCTCTAATCCACAGGGACGCAAAAGCTGCCAGTCAATTACCCTGCTAACCTGGCCTTGGGTGGACAAATTACTAGGGAATCGATTGCTTTATCTGACACTAAGCAGGGAGCCAGATGTGCAACGGGCTCTTAATGAATGACAAGAGGAATGAATGAGCTAGTACAAGGACGTCCCAGCTTCCTCGGGGGTGATCAGTTCACGCTCCAAGCAAAACAGGTGTGTAGTCAAAAGTGCCATGTGGGGGGAGAAAAAGTGCCATGGAGAAACCACAGGTGGGCCAGGGAGAACCAGGACAAATGTCACTCTCGCAGGGTACTTTGCAGCCACATTGAGAGGCCACGTCCCTGGCATTTGGACCAGGGATCAGCTTGGGCTGCTATAACAAAACACCCGACTGGGCGGATTAAGCATCTTAAGTATATTTCTTAGCCAGGCATGATGGTGCACACCTGTAACCCAGCACTCTGGCAGTCTGAAACAGGAGAACTGCAAGTGCAGACCAACCTGGGCAACATAGCAGTTTACTGAGAACTTGTTTCAAAAAGTTTTTTAAATAAAGGACTGGGGGTGGGCTGAGGATTTAGTTCAGTGGTACAACGCTTGCCTAGCAAGCACAAAGCCCTAAGTTTGATCCCCAAACCCCCCTGAAAAAGGACTGGGGATATAGCTTAGTATTTCTCACATATGTGAAGGCTGGAAGTTCAAGGTGTAAGCATGGCTGGGTGCTGGTGAGGACCCTTCGCCTAGAAAGTAGGCGGGCTGCCTTCTTACTGCATGAATCTTTCCTTTGTCTCTTAAGGGCACTGATCTCATTCGTGCTCCATCCTCATGACCCTACAGAGGACCACCTCCTAAAAGCATCATCCTGGAGATTGAGGTCTCAACACACAAGTTTTAGGAGAACACGTTCAGTCCATAGCAGCCCTACGCTCCCTCTGTGGTAGCACAGCCCTGTCTCCTGGCTGCACCCGAACATGGAGTGATGGGCTGGCCCACATTCAGGCCCACTGCACAAAGCAATCAGCTCAGATGCAGGATTCATTCTACCCAGCAGAGGCTCAGACACACTCCCCTCCTCAAACTGGGGCCTGATGTCTTACACATTTACCTCACTGTTTTGCCATTCTCCCCATCCTCTCCCCTTATTTTTGTGCCACATTTTGATGATCAAATTCCAGAAATTTAAACAACTACATAAGGAGATCACAAGATAAAACTGTTTGAAATGTGACAGCTGTAAGCTTCTTCTGCCCCAGGAATCAATTGCCATCCCAGGCCCAGGGCGCTGGGCTTCTGTCCACACCAGTCATGGAACCTGCCAAGCCACGGGCGCCTCTCCCAGCTCCTAGAGAATGGAGTGGGCAGGTAGTGCCAGGAAGCCCAGAGCATTTCAAGGGGATGCAGGGAAACGGTACTTGCTTTCAAAAGGTAAAAAATATTCCATCAGATAAATAATGGAATGGTCTTTAATAATCCATTGGTTTATATTAAAAATTCCAAAATGATATAAAATACAAAGGCACGAGGAATACTGTCTGCTCTGTTTTGGGGAAAAGGAACCAGGCAGGAAGAAGCACCTCTAAATCTCACCCTCAGCCACACATGCACCCACATCTGCACCCACAGACCAAGACCCTGTCTTGACCCCACTTCGCTCTCAGCTACCCCCCCCCATTTATTTGCTCAGTTTGTTCCTTCTGTGTCCTCTTAAACCAGTCAGGTGCAAAGCCTCCCCACAATCATCCCCTCTTAACCACAGGGGATATATATGCTCCAAGATGCCGGAAACCATTGATAGTACAGGATCACATATATCATCTTCTCTCCTTTGCATGTATGCAAGGGATGATCAAAATATATGGTTAATGTTTAAATTTTAAAATATTATTGCAGTAAAAAACACATTTCTATTAATACTTTTCATGTTACTCCCCCTGGCTTATCCCATAATTTGGCCACTTTTTGAAGCAGTTCTGGAAGTTCTCTTTCCTGGGTGTCCTTACAAGCTGTGATAAAAAATACAGTGCCTGCTGTTGCTAGGTGCCATCAATGGAAAAACAGGCTTGTAAAAACATAATGGTATGTCCTCACCACCCACCTTATTCACTGGATCTGACACCGTGTGACTTCTGGCTCTTCCCCAAAGTCAAAATGGCCATGAAAGGGAAATGTTTTGAATGGCATGGAATTTAAAAGTCATGCATTTCTTATTTCTGGAATTTTCTGTTTAATTGTATGGAACCCCAGTTGAATCTGGCGTTGATTCCCCATTTGCATCTCATCTGGCCCGTCAGCAGCACTCCTCCTCGTGTCCCCCACTCCCGTCTCCTCTGCCGGCTCCTCCTCCTCTCCAGGTTGGCTCAGCCATTATTCTTTTTCTGCTTCCAACCGCACAGTCCCCTCTCCACCCAGCTCATTCCAGCTCTCAGCAAGTCTGAAGCAGGGTTCCTGGGCTTCCCGAAGTCCTGCCTCTCCTCTCGCTTCCCCATCTCTAAGAGTTGCCACTCCATTCTCCTTGTTGTTCAGGTCAAAAGTCCCGGTGGCAGCACTAAGTGTCCTTCTTCTCTACGCTAACCACCAGGCACCCACCAACTCTATGCAGCCTACAGTAACACCCCAGCCATGTCTCACCACCCCCAGGGCTGTCTCCCTGGCCCACAGAGCCAGACCCCTCTCCTGGAAACTGCAGGCACCTCCCAAGGGCTTCCCCCACCACAGCCTTTGCCCCATTAAAATCCTTTCCCTACACAGCCGCCAAAGTAACTCCAGGAAGACATGAGTCAGCTCGAACCAAACCCTCCGAAAGCACTCATTCCACTTAGAGAAAAAGCCAGTTCCTCCCTGATCTGAGTTCCAATTGCTTCTATGACCTGCCCTCTTTTACCTTCCTTCTACACCACTCATTCTGCTCCCACACAAAGGCATCTGCCTAGTTCTCAGATGCCCCAGCACACTCCTGCCCCAGGGCCTTTGCTCTGGCTGTTCTCTCTTCCTGCAGTGGTCTTCCCCTCCTACTCCAGTGGCTACCTCCTTAACTTGCTCCAGGCCTTTGCTGCAACATCACCTGGTCCTGAGGATCCCATGACCCTCCTTGAAAATTACAGACTGTCCCCTCTGCCTCCTCCCCTCACAGCCAGATTCAAACACATGCTCCCCAGGCAAGGACTGTTGTCTACATCAAACTCCAATAGA